>JACEGR010005546.1:0-71698 GCA_014170235.1 Listronotus bonariensis
TTGAGCAAATTAAGGTTGTATTCTGGTTCTAATTTATTTTCAGTTTTGGACCCTTTGACTGATAAGCTAAGTTTTTGCTGCAAATTTCTTTCAAAATATCTGAAACAAACTCTTCTAAGTAGCACAGCTTAAACAATCTTTCCTGCAGGAAGCTCGCAAACCATACTTATTTGTGTCAAACTAGTTTTACGGAAACCATAAATCTTATATTATGGATATGGATTTATCAAAGTTTTCACTTAGATTGTTACTTTTTCATTTTAAGAAATGAGCGTATATATACAAAATGTATAATAATTTTACAAATCAGTCAAGCTGGAGCATTAAGCCAAATAAAATATCAAATGAATGATGTCTGGTCTCATACACATAAAGGTAAACTGAAAGTTTTACTAATAAACCATTGTTTAAAGCACCTAAAAACAATTTATCTTATAATTTAACTAGTTTAAAGTCAGAACACTGCCGAAAAGCAAAGTAAAAACCATAAAATAATAAAAACCACATAAGAACTTGTTTGTTTATGTTTGGTGATCATCTGTTAAATGACACTGACGAATTGCAGACCTCGAACGATGTTGCCAACAGAAGTAAGTGACTGTTCTACACATCGCGATATAAAGTCACTAGAAGCTGGTGTTCGCATAAACTGCCATTTTTAGAAACTAGTAAGTATTATAGTTCTTCTTAGAGGTATGTGATGGAAACTGAATGTTGATATTAAGGTGCTACCTATTTCTATGTAACAAGTAATAATTTTAAAACAACTTTTTTAGAGTCCATTTTACCGCTGACGAATTACTGCAATTTATTGACCAATCATGACCAATTTGTGACCAATTGATATCGCGTCGGATGAGCTCCTAATTTCGGTATTGAGGTGCTAAATATTCTTATGTAGCAATAAATGATTTTGAGATAACTTCTCTTAATTTGATTTTACTGCTAACCATTTATTGTGACTACACTTTGTGACTATTTACTGTGACTACACTTAGTGACCATTTCGTAACCAATTTGAAGCAGTTTTTCAAACCTCAAAATTCACATTTAGAGCCGCTAAATAGGTGTTACTCCTTTTAGCCTATATTATATCCGGTAAAGTGTGAAGTAAGTAATATTACCAAACTAACTAACCTATGCCAATATCTGATTCATGCAGTTACAAGATATCACTTTCTTGAAACAGATAAGAGAAAGTTTTTGTTTTGACCTCCAAAAAGCTTTGTTGTTTACGCCACAACCTTTACAAAATAGTTTAATTTATTATGCAAAGGTTAACGATTAACCTTAATTTTTGCTTTTGGTTTTGGTTGGGATTTGATTTGTAGAGAGATCACGTTCAAGTTTTATTAAAATACGAGTTAAAATACAATTTGAATTAGTAGGGTTTTGCAAATTAATTTGCTTTTTTCTAGGTTATACAAGGTGTTTCCTAACTACGGTAAGAAACTTAAGGGAAACGATTTCTTACGTTTCTTTACGAACAGTTCCTATGAACATGGATACTGGATTTAAAGTAAAAAAGTCGGAATTTTTTGAATAGTTTAAAAACCCTTAAACCGATTTATTTAAAATTCGATTCACATATCTAATGTGATAAGGCGTTTGTAAAAGCTTTTCTCTAGATTAAGTAATTGGGTCCAGGGGCGTCTCAGTGTAATATTTTCCTTAACTGTATCAGAAGAAATGTTTTTAAAAGCAGCTTAATCTATAATTGTATTTTACTTTATACTGATTTGGCAGATTCATGAATTGAGGACCTTGTTGTAAGAAGGATGCAGTTCCATTTTTGGATCATTTTAAGGGTAAAACTTATTTTGTATATATAAAAACATGGCTACTGATGCAAAACACGATGCAGATTCGATGGTAAATATAGAAGTTATACGAATTTTCGTATATGCATCCCTATTATTTTGATGCAGAAATGGTGTAGCTCCGGAGATAAATTGATTTCGCGGAAAATCAATATTTTTGATATTATATTGTACCTAATATACAATATTTTGTTTTATGGGTATGAATAAGGCTTACTTTTGCGCATTTTTTAAAATTACCTATTGTATATTTTTCTTGATCAACAGCGCCCACTTTGGTAGGGGGAGCCCAAGAGGTGATTTCGGAATTTACTACAGCACGTTAGATTAATATACCGGAGGATACCTTGTACCCGGTTAAGTACCTCCACCAAATATGAGCCTCGTATACAGGGTCAATCGTAAAAACAAAAATATATCCATCAGAAATTTTCGAGCGCGTAAGGTTAAGATAGGGTAAGTTAATTACATGCTAAACAGTGTATATTCTTCTAATCTGACAATTTGAGAGTGACGTAAACGTCATTTTGACATTCTCAAGCATGGCTATTTTTTTCATTTTATTTCGATACGCTCTAAATGATTTTCAGAAGCCAAAATAATAATAGTATGTTTTGGTTTTTTTTAGACATATTAAAATATTCTATAGCCGCTTCCCCACCGATGAATGGGTATACATTATATAACATTTTTTTCTTTTTAATATTTCAGCTTTGCAACCAAATAGGTCTCTATGACGCTTGAGTAAATCCCCATTTAGCATCGTGGGCTCCCCTACTATTTGAATGTTTTTTAATTCTTTATTGGTTTCCATAAATCATGTTTAAATTTATATTTATCTAACTTAAGGAATTTTGCTAAAAATGTTAATTTTTTGTTAAAATCTGTAACAGGACCATACCTTTTAACGTGTGTGTTGCAAGAAAGATGCAGTTTCATTTTCGTTTTATTTTTTGAATACGCCATGTTATAAAGGGTCCTTTGTGTATAAGACGTAAAAATAACTTTTTCCGTGACGTGAAAAAATTTGACATTGTATCTCTGTTAACAGGTACTTAAATGTGATTTTTCATAAAATCACTTTTTTCCCGTAGGAAATAAGAAAGTACTTTTTTCCCGGACATACATACATCGCAAAGAAAGGTAAATATTTAATTTTAGAATAATTTGTTATACAGAACTCCAGTCAGATATTTTTTTAACTTTATGATATTTCAAGATAACGTAGCTAAAACGCGATTCACTGCCGTTTTTTAAATATTTGTTTTGGAAAAAAGTTTGTATATAGAAAAGTTTCTTAAAATAATCCAAAGATTATCGTAAAGTGGTTACTTTTACGGTTTTGTAATTTTGGGAAATTTAATGTTTTAGTTATAAACAATATCAAAAATTAATTAACTTTCCGATAATCTTTGAATCATTATAAGAAACGTTTCTATATACAACTTTTTCCAAACCCATATTTAACCAATATTTAAAAACGGCAGCGAATTGCGTTTTAGCTCAGTTTAACGTGCTACGGCATCCTCTTAACGGTTGCATTTAGTTTTAACGTTTTAATTTCAATACGTCAAAATACAAAATTACATTGACAGAAACCAAATAATTTCCTTGACGGTTTTCAAAGTAATGCAAGGTTTAATTGTGTTTTAAATATACCAGTCGAACAGCTTAAAACTTTAAATTATACATGATTAATTTTCTGACTATAATATTATGTGTTTTTTTTCAATAATAAGCCATTTTTTTTTGCCATCACAGAAAAAATTGTGTAATATACACGGGAAAATTTTAGATTTTAGTTCTCGGTTTATTGTTTCCCTCCGCTTCGCGTCGGAATACAACACAACCTCGAGCTAAAATCTAAAGCTTTTTTCCTTGTATATTAAATAACTTTTTTTTAGTGTATCAGTTTTTGAAATGGAAAGTTTGATTTTGATAATATTTTGTATTTAATATTTATTTTAAATTTGTTTGTAGCTTATTTTGATTTTGATGACCAATCATAGTCAGTTAATTAGCCAAAATAAGTTGTTCTAAAAATTCATACGCATTTCAAAATCATTTTTAAATGATGCGTCTTGGCATAGTTACAACATTACCAAATAGTAAACAAAAATATCGCTTGTCATTTGGAGAGATAGCCGATTGTAAAAAAGAATGCGGTTCGTAATAAAGTATCTTTTTTAACTTAATTTATAAGATGCATCTAAAATTATCTTATATATTAATCATACAAGGGAAAAAGTTCTGGATTTTAGCTCGAGATTTAGTTGACTCCCGACGCGAAACGGAGGGAGACAATAAACCTAGACCTAAAATCTAAATTTTTTTCCCGTGTATAATACACTATTTTTACTGTGATCGGAAGAACGATGCCTTATTAATAAAAATACATAAGGTTAAAGTCAGAGAAATAATTATGTAAAATTTAAAGTTTCCAACTGGTCAACTGGTATATTTGAAACACTATTAGACCTTGCATTACTATGGACACCCTTAAGGAAATTACTTATTATCTGTCAATGTATTTTTGTAATTTGACGTTTACAAATTAAAAAGTTAAAACTCAAAGCAGCTATTTAGTAGTTATTTAAAATATTATAAAGATAAAAAATATCTGACTGGATCCTTAATTAAAAGTAAATGTAAGTTTGATATAATACATTATTTTAAAAATTAAATATTTACCTTTACTTACGTGTATGTATATACGGGAAAAATACTTTTCCCATGGGAAAAAAGTAATTTTATGAAAAGTCACATTTTAATAGCTGTTAACAAAGATACAATGCCAAATTTTTTTCCCATCACGGAAAAAATATATATTTTTTTAATTGACCGGAAAATTGAATTTTCCACTCAATTTTTAAGCAAAAATGCTATTTTACAGGACTAATTTACTTTCCGGTCCCTAGTTTACTTTCCGGTCTCTCATTTACTTTCCGGTCCCTGATATCAAAATCCTGTTAGCCATGACAAAAATTGTCAGAGTTCAATTGTTACTATTTGACAGTTCAAGATATTGTAAAGTAAAGAAAGCATCATTTTGCCAAAATGGAGTCAGACATGGAAAATCCAGATAAAATAATTGAAGCAGCGTCCTTATTGTCGTTTAAATATAACACTAAAAATTTACACAGTTTTTTTTCCGGTCAATAAAATATGTACGATACTCGACCGGAAATAATTTTTACGGGTCTCCTCAAAATCTACAGGACTCGCCTACGGCTCGCCCTGTAAATGTTTTTCGTCGACCCGTAAAATACCATTTTCCGGTCTAGTAACGTAAATAGCTATTGCGTGAGCCAAATTCGACGAATTTATAGGAAGCTCATGTTTCTGTATATTTTACACAGAAGCCAATCAGCTGATAAAAATGGTGTCAAGATCAAAAATGTCTAAATATATTTACCATATTTACCGAAATATGCGATTTTGGGTTTGTGTCTCGGCTAGAAGCAAGTATTTTTGAAAACAAGACATACCATTTTCGACAAAATATTGGGCAACATTGTCTAAAAACCTAAATAAAGCAAAGATTAGTTACCACCTAACGTTTAGCGTTGCTTTTTTATAAAGCAACGTAAGTTTTGAACTCGTTCTTGAATATTTACACTTAAACTGCAGACATAACAAATCCGACACGTTTGCTTCATGGCAGAATGTTTCACGGAATCCATGATGATAACCTCCAAAACACTTAGCACAAATTGTAGATTAACTCTGTTTCTATTTTTTATTGCATATATTAACTAAATCACAAAAATATTTGAAAAATACGATATTAACTGCATCAACAGCAAGAAAAAATTCCTATGAATTGTCATGTTCCACTAAGTTAGTTTGAAATTATTTCGATGAGGGCGCTAACAACGGTGCCAAGTCGCTTAAATTTAAAAACCAATAGATACTATCTTGTATTTTTATTGCAAGTTGTCGTTTATCAAAATAACATTTAACCGAGCATTTAACCAAAATTTGCATTCCCACATTTATCTCTGCCCGTTAAAAGTTTAACATAGGTCAGTCCATTATTGATGTACATAAATAAAGAATAATAGTACAGACACATAAATTAGACGATTTTGTATCCTTATCCGGTTTTATTTAACCTTGTTTAAAGCAGCGTGTTGCTAAGGAAAATTTGTAAATTTTTACATTTTGTTTTTGTTTATCAGCATAATACCATAAGTGTATACCAACTATAGAACATAAAATAAACGTTGTTATAGGTTTTATCATCATCATAACATATACAAGAGAAAAATACCCTTATTTTTGAATTTAAAAAAAAAATATTTGAAAAACTTGTTTAGAATTAAAAGTTATGTCATATTTTAAAAGCAGAGCCTTCTATAAAAAAAATGGAAGAAAAACTTACTTTTCCCACTTACCCCGTATAGAGATTAGATCGAACTAAATTAACTGCCGTAAATGTTCCTTATTACCCTTAAATTTCGAAAAATATCAAAGCTTTGGTATTCATAAAGCATTAAATTAATTTAAAAGATAAACATACATTTCTGCTTTTTTGTGGTTCAATAAGGCCAATACTTAAAAGACCCTTTAGATTAATGTTCCACGTCATTTTTGCCTTAGAGAAACATCTTATCTTTTAAAAAATATAAATTTATTTTAATGGTTTTCAATAACAATGTTCAGAAATTAAACTTTATTGGGATTATGGTAATAGGAAAAATGTTCATAAAATTTTAAAAATATTTTAGGAATAGACGTTCTTTATAAGGCATTGCGGTCAAATTAATCTAAAGAGGGTTTTAAGTTTTGAACTTATTAAACCACAAATAGTAAAAATTAACGTTTGTGTTTTGAATTGATCTGAAAAGTACCCAAATCTTTATGAATAACAAAGCTTTGACATTTCTTCGAAATTTAAAGACAATATGGATAATTTACGGCAGTTATTTTTGTTCGATCTAATCTCTATACAGGGTTTTTTTTATATAAGGCTCTGCTTTTAGATGCTTTTAATTCTAAACATGTTTTCCCAATAATATTTTTCTATAACTTCAAAAATAAAGGTAGTTTTCTCTTGTGTCATATTCGTTAATTTGTACCTACCCCGTATACGCTGTGATCTATTTAAATTTTCGTCAGTGTTTTGTGAGTTTCGCTGTATGCAGAGAGTTTTATCAAGAATATTTTTTTGAAAAATCAAAAATAAAAAGTTTTTCATATGGTTCAATATTTCTGTCATCACTTGATATATATCATTATGATATATATAGCGACATGTATGTCGAATAAAAATTTGTGATATATATCAATATCACTTTACTTACTTTTAAGCAAATGTAATGATTCAGTCAATAATGATTTACCGTTTGCACCAACATAAAGCCTTAAGTTTATGTTATTTTTGGTTATAAACTATAATTTTGTTTTATTTTTAAAAAATATGTAATTTTGAAAATTGAAAGATCCGAAAAATTATTTTTTAAAATCCCTGTTTACTTTGAAAGAATCTCTTTAAAAAAATATTTAAACAATTTCTGTTTTTTTATCTATACTTAAAAAATAAAAAGGTATTTTTTTTAATGTAAAAGCATATACGCAATTAGGGGGCTTAGCCACTGATCTCGATGGATTGCCAATGTTATAGCCTGCGCGAAACAAAAGTTGCATTTCATGGGCGAAAAACCGGTTTGTGCGCAAGCAAGTGGAGGGTAAAATGTGGGGTAAACGCACCTGGCGCCAAACAAAATATCCGCATTATCGGAAAGAATTTGTCGACGGCGTCCTGGTTTTCTGTTCGAAGTACAGTAGCTAATGAGCATCACGGTTAGACCGCGGACGAAGGGTACGGGGTGCCGGTGTTTGTATTTTGCCACGGCTCTTATCCGAAAAATGCTTCTTGCCACTGCGGATCTAAATGTAGATTATCTATGGGCTTAGCCCCTCGAGACGGCGATTAACCCGCCCCAAAATTATTGAACAATTAAAGTATATTAGTGTTTTTCGGCATATACTTCTATATACGGGGTCTTAAGCTCCCTAAAAACCAGAGGCTAGTTGCGCCACTGTGTAAAAGTAAATATTGCCTATACAAAATGAGCATGCAAAGAAATGGAATTAAAATGTATAAAATTTATAGCAAGTATGTATTGGTAAACCAATTATCACTTTTTTCTAATAATTTTTTTTACAAATGTGTTTTTGTAGCCAACTTATTATTTTAAAAGGTCATTTAAAGGGCAAACTGTGATTTATTTGTCACACACGAAGTGTAGGAGCTAATCGTTCCAATGAACTGACCTAACTTACATTTTTTTATTTGTATAAAATCGTAGACTGCTTTGCTATAAATAATTAAATAATAAATCAAATATTTAAACATAGACGGAGTGTAAAGTTATAAATTTATTGCCCCTTTACTTCTGTAATTTATATGGTAGCAAATAAATATATTATTTTTGCTTTTCAAATAGAGATTTTTCAGTTTCTAATCCATAGTTTATTAATTTCTTGGTGCTACTAACTATAGTGTGCAGTTTTATGATGCAGCGTCTGACTTCTCTCGGTCGGTTGGAAGTAAAAAAATATATTACTAAGTAGTGGTAGCTCAGTTGTGGCTACTTAACATTTAATAGCTTTGTTCGCGGGTCTAGTAATGAACTGATTCTGAACTAGAACCGAACTGGTTTAGAATTGTTTAAAAGCGCATGTCCAGTTATTTATTAGTTCGGAATTTTTATTTACCGCGAACGATTTTCTATACAGCTGAGGATGTTTTCTAACCTAGCTTTTTGGTTAGGATTTTTATGGTTAAATTGGATACTACATAAAAAAATAAATCCAAACAAAAAGGTAAATCGTTTTGCTGTCGAAAGCCACTCGAGGTCTCTCGGCGAAAGACTAGGGATTCCCTGCCTCCTCTCGTTTTTAACATAAGTATGTGTATTTACCTAAAGATTAAATTCAAACAACAAGAAATTATTCTTGTAATATTGTCTATATTTTTTGATTAAATCTTTATTTATTTTATTGCATACATACATACATTCATATGGAGTACAATTAAAAATCCTTTGTTTATATACGGCCAGAATCACAAAGTTATAGAAAAAATATTTAACAGGTATATTAACCCGCAAAAAAGTGGCAGAAACAAATAAACTGTAATACAACGATTTATTTCTGTATCACAAAAACAGCAAACAGCTGACCATGTCGATAATGCGCATGAAATCCCGAACTGAACTTTTAGTTCCAACAAAAATCCCAGGACTGCTAATCAGGTTAAGAACCGGTAACGAACTGATTCCATTGTAACCCGCGAACACAGAACTGTTACTAAAAATTCAGGATTTTACTAACCGCGAACGCTGCTTTTTCACTGCGCATGCGAATAGTCCCAGAACCGGTTCAGAATTGAACCCGCGAACAAAGCTATTTACTCATGCATTGGATCGCCATCATCGGTACTTTGCGCAGTTTATACGCCGCACTGTAGAAAAGTGTGAACGTGATTTAACTTTACCTTCAAACTCACTTTTGAAACTTTTTCACCAGTGTTGCCAACTTGGCATATTTTATGCTAAATTTAGCATAATTATATATTGTTTATCATTTTAGTTTGTTATTTAGCATAAAGCATATTTTTTAGCATATAAAATAGTTATTTAATACAAGTTTAACCGTGAAAAAACTACCGTTTTGCTACCTTGCGTATGTAAGTATCGTCGACATTTCATAAGACTTAAAGGGACAACACTGGTTGCCAACATAACGACAAACGCATAGGCCTTTCTTTACGTCAAACGCTCCTTACCATAATTCGGGGATTCCCCTACAAATTTCGTATTAAAGTCAAATTTTCTTGCTAACCGTCATTCGTCGAAGTGGTTCAAACTGTATTTGAAAATGGGGATAAAAATATGAGAATCAGAGAAAATGCAGGTTTTCAAACCGTTGCGTCACAGCCCAATAAATTTTTGAGGTTAATGACGTTAATGATTTTAAATTTTTAGGAGGTTAATATGTAGCCTACTTTTGACAGCTTTTACACCTAATATAAACATTTTTCAACATTGCCATTTACATTCATGTTAAAAGTTTACAAAAATTACCGAAACAAAGTTTTTAATTGAGTTATTTGCATATGCACGCCCGACAAAGACAACTATATTGTTTTTAAACCATTGTCCAGTATTAACAACAAAAAATGGACTTACAATATTATACCTAACGTCATATCGTTGTCTCCTTTCTCTATTTAAGAACTATCAGCCTTAATAAAGATCATGTAAATACAATATATGGTACTTTACTTGGTGGAAATGGGTACAAAACTTTAATATATATTTTGTGTTTATAATGTTGAATAAATAATATTTGAAACCTATCCTATTTATGAGTAAAACTGACTTAATGTCATAGGTTTTTAATAAAAGAAAACATTGGCGTCCACTCGTTTTTTAAAAATATCTGGGTGTCAATGTCCAAAAAATTTTACTTTGCCGGCAAAAATGCCACGGCAGTTTCTAAAATCGAAAAGGCTGTAGGATAGAAAAAGGATACATATTTACTTAGACTTTTTATTTATTTTAATTTGATTTATTTACATGTATGGTCAAGCTTAACGGTAATGTTTAAAAACCTATGAAATGTACTAACCTCTTTTAAACAGTCAGTTTTAGAAGCCGGTATTACATAAAAATAAGGGAACCTATTTCCTCGTACGCGTTTTTTTGCATATAACTGTACAACACTGGCGTAGATAAGTGGGGGTAAAGGGTATAATAACCCCCATTAGGAAGGTTGAAAGATGCTTTAAGGGTTATTAGTTGTGAGGTTGTAAAGTATGGTTTTTTGTTTTTTTTTAAGTTGTTGGTAGTTTATGCAAAATTAAAAATGTTTTTATAAAAATGAAGTCAGTTGGAAAAGTTGGAGGCATGTAAAATTATAATTTGACACTCGCTAAATTAATTTATGAGTATTTTAAATAAAATAAAGTCAATAAATCAACAATATCTGTTTCCTAGAATTCAAAAAATGTTAAATACCTGTTATTGTGTTTAATTAAAAAACCAAAACGTTGCGAATTGCATACACAGCAAATACATCAACATAAAATTTGCGGTATAGCCAAGACGCAGTTTTGCAAGGTTAAATAAAAATGTAGAATACTGTAATTTATGTGTCTAGAGCTTGATGTATGCTTAACAATAAATCGGTTAAATGGACTGACCTATGTTAAGCCAAGATAAGCTTAGCTAAAGATGAAAATAAAACAAAATTCATACTTATACTGTCATTTTTGAAACAGTGCGTTGAGAGATAGGGATTTCGGGACAAAAATCGTCTTATTGCACTAAAATAGTTTTGTTATTTTATATAACTTAGTAGAGTACCATGCTCTGCATATGCACAAAGCAATACTTTAATATTATTATACAGGGTAAATAAAAAATAAGGGTCAATTTATAAAAATATACAGGGTTGCGGTAAAAATTTAAAAGCCTAGTATTGAGCTAATTTCATGAAAAAAGTATGTATAAACATAGGTCTGAAATTGCATACTTTTCAAGATACAGGGTGTTAAACTTTTATTTTTAAAATGTGTTTTTACAAATATCGTAAATATCCCTTATCCAATTATAATGAAATTTGGTATTGTTATTTGTAGCATTCAGGAGCTAATTTATATATGACTTTAATACATTTTCTAAGTCCAGTGGCGTCTCGAGCAGCACTTACACGAATATTTCTGACAAAAATATGTACGCCAATGACTGATTCTTGTATTTTCTTTAGAGTAGGAAAATAAAGATACAGCTTTTGGCCTTTTAATATTTTTCGTATCTTACTTAGTTTTCGAGAAAAAAATCTGTTAATTGCATATTCCCAAACCACTCAATAAACATAATAAATTTTTTCTTTTAAAAATAACGTTTTTCATTAATCTTAAGGTAAATAATAATAACATCTAAACTAACAAATTTTGGTAAATAAAGTGTTTTTTTAAACTTTTTGTTTCTTGTATTTTCGGGACCTCTTGTAACTAAAAATTAAATTTTATAAAAAGTTGCAAATAGTTACAGCTAATTACTACAAAAATATTTGCATACTCTTCCAAAAGTAAAATGAGCCCAAAAACAGAAATATGGTTTTTGATTTTTTTAGAAAATCCATTCCAAATCTTAATCTTTGTTTGCTTTTAAGTTTATTGGAAGGCCGATTTTAAAAAGATATAATTGTATAAATGAAAATCCGAGTGAAAATCGTACATATATAAATATTATTTTTTCTAAATTACAAACTTTCTCGGTTATCAGCCATAAAAAACAATTAATACTTTTTTCTTATACTAATTGTAGTTAACCTTTAAACTTGAGAAGAAAAAATGAAATTGCAAGGAAGTTTTCTGTAATATAAAAAGGACACATTTAAAGCTGCATATTTCTATTTTGGCAAAGTGAAAAAAAATAAGTTGTCTTGTTATTATCTATGAGTAAAAATGTAGACATTTTAAGTTATTACGAAAATATTGATTTCGGCATTTTTGTCCACATATCGACGCACTGTGCGGCGTCTTTAATGGGAAAAATAGTTTTAATTAAAAAAATATATTTTTTCCCACGACTACATGTTAAAATAGCAAATAGCACACTGTTTTCATGCATAGAAAATGCCTTATATCACACTAGTGTTGCAAAAAAGAGTAATTTACAACACTAATACTGCAAAGTATAATATAAAGCTGTCATCGATGTCCTATTGTCATTTTAAATAAATTGGAAATTATCAGGCTGTTAATTGGAATTACATTTAAAAAATCATCACTATAAACGTAGTGATGGTGTAGTTGAAGCTAGCTTGAGTTAAAGCGGCTTCTAAAAGTGACTTGAAAAAGCGATATAAACGCGCTTGAAAGTGACTTGAATCGTTCAAGTTAAGCCTGAAAATAGGTAGGATTGACCAAAGTAGGTCTATATAGGGTCGCGACATTCGGCTATATCGCTTTGACGTGTGATGACGTCACATTTCCCATTTTTCGGCCAGTTGTTTAGTGCCGGAGATATAAAGTTTATTGTATTTTTTAAAAACCGTTTAAACAACAATTTTTAAATATTATTAAGTCGTAAATTTATTAACTTTTAATAAAAAACATTTTTAATTACATCTTTCAGCAAATATCACTTTCAAAACAATGCAAAATAAAATGCGCAAATTCTAGACGCCACTTGATTTATCATCAGCTTTAATTTTACCCAGCCTTGTCAACTTTTCTCCGTGGAGTGCCCTCCTTTGCGTCCCCGACCTCGAACCGCCTAAAAGTTGAGGATGTGTCGCAACCTATTCCCAGTATAAAAATATAAACTAACCTTGGGGTTGACTTCAATGAAGCCGATTAGAAACACGATATAAACGATTCAAGCGGGCTTAATAACTGCCTAACTTTAGATGAATGCTTCCTCGAACGTCATCAGTGTCAGTTTCATATATGATTTTGACATTTTTATACAAAATATGAGTAGGTAAAAAAACTTTAAAACGCGCTCATACCAACAACAGCACACAAAACTAACCAAAACTTCCGCATGCGTACGACGATGGCCTGAAATGTGCTTGACCTCGATTTTCAATCGACTTTTAAGCCACCGAAATAAACACTTAAGTCTTAGAAATCGCTTTAAAGCCGCTTTGTTTTCAAGCCAACTTGAACTATTCGATATAAACGTAGTACATTAAAATATGTTTTAAGTGAGGACCTTTTTAAATTCTAAAAGGATGTACGCTACTAGATAGGTAATTTTCGATATAAAAATATTGTCGAACAGTATAACATACCGCAGTGAGGAAAAGTATGTCGTATCAGCTATTTTTAAAGGTATATCGGCCAGTAATGCAATCACAAAACAAGAACTAATAATCACCCAATCCGAAATGTTTACATGCCGGCATTAGACTGTCTCCGTTCCACACATTGTCTGTGAACAACTTCATCATAGCTGATTTTATATATCACCCTGGTGTTGTAAAGTTACCATATGTTTTAAAGACAAACAAACTTATTTTTTTAGTAAATATCTCGTGGTCGTACGAAAAATAGTATACAGGGTGTTCGAAAAATGCACGGCCAAATTTCAGGAGGTGATTCCTCATTGAAAAATATGAAAAAAGTTCCTATAAACACGGGTCCGAAAATGCATAGTTTCCAAGATACAGGGTGTTAAACTTTTAAAAAAAATATTTCTTTTGTAATTATCTTGAATACCCTGAAACCGATTTTCTTGAAATTTTTCAGTGTTATTTCTAGTAATAAGGGTCAAAGTTAGGCATAATTAAATTAAAATTATTAAGTCCAGTGGCGTCTCACGGGACATCTTATCGAAAATAATTGTAAAAAATGTACGCCACTGACTTTTTGTAACTTTTTTATTTTTTTAGAATAAGCAACTTAAAATACAACTTTTTTATCTCTTGAAATTTTTTGTATCTTGCTTCGTTTTCGAGAACAAAAATAAAAACCACTTTATTGCATGTTTCTTGGGACGGAATTTTTGAATTTTGACGATTTACTGAGCAAAAACAGTCAAGATAGAGCAAAATTAATTTTACTTTCCTATCTTAACTTTTTAAGGACTATCTAATGACATTAAAAAGTGGTCAGAGGTCAACTGAAGATTAAAGAAGGTGAATGTTGAACCTAAATGTTGGACACCCTGTATCTTAGAAACTATGCATTTTCGGACCTATGTTTATAGGAACTTTTTTCATATTTTTCAATGAGGAATCACCTCCTAAAATTTGGCCTTGTATTTTTCGAACACCCTGTATATTACTTGTGTGAATATTACTTTCTTACGCTCGTGGGTTTGTATTTCCACTCGTGTAAAATACGTCAGTTTCAACACTTGTTATGTAATATACCATTGTATACAGAGGATTTAACTGTACCGGAATCTTCTATATTTACTATATAAAGAAAATAAATAAATAAATAAAAACATTTGCTTTATCTAAAATTCTACCCAAATGATTACCGAAAAAATTTAGTGTAAACTAAAAGAATGTTTTTCTTTATACATATGTTAGTTTATTTTACTTTCTATATGCAATTATTATAAAGTTAAGTTAAAATTAGGTAAGTAACCTAAAAAAATAATTATTTATTCAACAATATCATTTTTTAATTTGGTTGTAAGTTATCGAAAGCTAATATACCGATCAACTAAATAACATATAGGCAATGTAAGGAAAAGAAACAGTCTAACGTGAATACCCGCATGTAAACATTTTGGATTGGATAAGTCACATTCATCCTTTGTTGTTGCTTACTGGCCGATATTCCAATATCTATTTGCTTAACCAGTATAAGGGGAGGGTCCAAAAATTAAAAACAAAAAATAATTTTGCTCCTTATGTTAAAAAGAAAGAAAGCTATTAAAAAATCTTTAGGTGTCATTTTGTTTCATCAAACATTATCAACCCTTTAGCAAAAACTATAAACCACCATCTCTAATAATAACCTAGATAGCCTGCAACAATTCCGAAATCGGAACACCCGGTACATTATAAATAATGAAATATTTGACTTACAAAAACCATGTTAAATTTTCTTGCAACTAACCTGGATATATCGCATATTTATTTTTATAAGTATATTTTCACTTTCTATTACTTAGTTTAATACAAGATAGAGACAACTTTAAGAAAAATATATACACTCACATATATTCTATTCTTAAATATATAGAAGTGAAGTATAAATCAGGAAAAATATTTCATAAATTTTCTGAAAAGTTTTCAATACTACTCACAAAACTATCGTATAAACAAAATTTCCATTTTGCAATTTATCTGTTCTCATTTAAAGTTTAACATAGGTCAGTCCATTTGAACGATTTATAGAGATACAGTATCCTACACATAAACTTGCAGACACATAAATTTCACCATTTTCCTTTTTATCCCCTTTTACCTGACCTTTCAGAGACCTAAGTTGCTGAAGAAGTGCAATCATAAATTTTTTCACGACCGTTAAGAAAAATGATGTTTTTTTAATCGTTAACATGAAGTTAAAGTACTCCATTCTAGTACACTACATAAAGTGTTAAAAAAGTAACTTTTTTAATCACTTTGAAGCTTTTTATTTTTATTTTTAGTTCTAAAAGTTTGCTATTGTCTAATTTACGTTGATAAGTATATTTAAAATAAGAGAGCTCATACAAACATAAGACAAATACAATAAAAAATATGGTACGCCATTGCTTTTTCCAAAAATAAAAATGTTTTTTTAATCACCATTTATTTTGCAACAAATTTGACTTTTTATCTTCAATGCTTTTTAATCGCATAAAAAAATTAAAAATAGGGCACCAGCATACTAGTTCAAAATAATTTCGTTACACCCCATATGCCTGCAAAACGGTTTTTATTTTTTGCGCAAAAATGGTGCATTGAAGAAAAATTTTTTAAGAGGTCAAAATTCTTTAAAAATAAATTAAGATTTTAAAAATGATTTTTATTTTGGAAAAAAACAGTCAGTACTATACATTTTTTGAAAAATCTCCAGTACACATTCCATTCGAACGCCACTCGTAAAAAAAAGTTAAAAATCCTTCACATTTAAAAATGCTTATTGGTGCTTAGTTGCTGCGTGTCAAATTTCATGAAAATAACTCAAACAGTTTTAAAGTAAAGATAAGAAAACCATTTTTGTTTTAAAATTTTAACACCCTAAAGCTTAAAAATTAAGTTTAGGACATATGTTTATATAAACTTTTCTTTCTAAAATAAAGTGTTAACCAGTGTTATTTAAGATTTGCGAACGCAAAAAATGTTTCCATTGAAAAGACTTGATTTTTTCCCAAAATTAAAGAAAAACATTTTTAATAAAGGCCAAAGGAAAACTATAATTTATGTACATATGCAAAACTACAATTTGCAAATATATAGTTTTAAGAACGTTAAGGTTAAATGTAAAAATAATTTTGTAAAAAATTGGCACGTCAATGTTTTAACATTGAGAAGATAGGTGTGTCTAAAATAACTTTGCATAAAGAAAATGAGACATTAGTGGAAAAGAGGAAATAAGGATAGTAATGCGACTTGACAAGGTGGAAGTATTTAACATTCCAGTTAGGTTATATTTTTCTTGGAACTTGCTTTTGACATAATTTAACTATTTGCGAAACATGGCGACTTGTAATGCATATTTATACTGGCAATGTTTTTACAATTGCTTGTTCTTTCATGATATTTTGACGAAAAAAATTGGGGTGTTTTGTATGCCTCCAAAGGGTTTATGTTTTTATTTAATGTGATCCATTAATTGGACATAACTTTAATAGTTTTTTTTCAAAAATTGTATTTTTACAAAATTTGGTGCATAATGCAAAACTTTATTAGCAATAGTTGGTTTTATTTAAAATCAAAGGATGGTCGCAATGCAAGCATAGTATAGTGCAAACCCCGACTCACTATCCAAGCAACCAACCAACCATAGCCATATTGTACCCGCCATAGATAATTCATTTGTCGACAAATCGAGCTTTGCTTCTGAAGCAAACCTGAGTCGAACCCAGTACTAGCACAAATTATCAGAATACCCAGATACGAAACTAAGCGTGTTCGTTGAAATCTCTAACCACTATCGTCCCTCCCACTGCGTGGTGGATATACACATCGATTTAGTACGTGACCTAATGCTCATCTAGGTGTCAGTTAGTCCCATACTTTTGTTGGTATAGAACGTGAGCATAAGTTAGTTAATTATATTTAGTTGTTTGTGAACTTTTATGTTTTTTATTATTAAAGTGTTAGTATAGTGTCTTGTTAAATTTTTTACCGTTTAATATGGGATATAAATGTGTATATTTATTCTGTTCCTCCATCACCGGAAGCGGACCACTTTTTAGATTCCCAAAGGACCACTATTTTAAGACTATTTAACATAAATACAAAGCTTTTACAAATTACTTAGATATGTTACTAAAGTTATTGATATTAATCAGTATGTGCCTAAACACAAGAAAATATTTTTTTATTTTTAGCAGCACTGCCATTTAAAAGGCTATATTTCAAATTTAAAAAATGAGGTGTTTTTTCAGTAATAAAAATACATACTTCAAATAAAAAACAAATCAATAAGGTTTGGTTATTACTAAGGTAACATCTGCATTGCTTTAAAAGATTGCGTCGGGGTTTCTTTAGAAACTTGTGTTACTCGGCTTTCAATTATTCTGTTTCAATCCCCAGTAACACAAAACTTTTTAATACACAATTAAGCTAAAAACGGAATACCATTAATTAATTTAATAAGCAGTTTTTAGGCAAGGTTTTTTTAATGGCTTTTTGTTAAACATTCTAAACCTCCATTGGTTTAATCGTTTTTAAAATTGTTTTGTGCAACCAGGTATAGACATTTCATTACAGGTTGATCCAAACGTGACATCTACTAACAATATTTTACCGTTCAAAGAATGGGTAAAATTTTTGGTTTGTAATATTTTTTAATAAAGAAATATTTAAATTCCCAATTAGAGTATTATTCTTTTGTTCCGTTTTCCACACATAAAAAAACTGCATAATTGGTTACTATAAAAGTATATCTCTCCTTAGCGCCTTGGTGCGGTTTAACCTTTACAAATTAAAAATATTACGATCCATACATTGGTGCAGATGTTCCATTTATTCTTTCTCAAGGTCATAGAAACAAGTAAGCGTAATTTGCCACACTTTCGCATCTGTATATTCTGATAATTTGTGGTACTAGAGTCGGCACGGACATGGCAATAAAACAATTCACATCATTTACTACGTTCGAAGTAACCAGAACCTTTCCCCATCTCCTTTTAAATAGACCTAATAGAGAAAGACACACTGATCGTTTGCGGCGCTTTATTAGTCAGTTTGCATCAAACTTGTAATGTTTATAGCTTATTTGATTTCTCGAAATATTATTTAAAAAAAAACTTATTACAACAAAAAATAACAATGTATTCCTTAAGTTTTACTCACGTATTATTCACAAGATATAACAATAAAATTAATTTTACATTTTTTAATACTAATTAAATCAGTTTTTCTTGTATTGTTTGTTTACAACAACTAACCTTTAACCACTAACTTTTAAATTGTATACATATTTATACAAATGAACTGAAATTGAAGGTGTGTAAACCTAAAACTTGCTTCCGGGAACATCGGTGCTATCCGATCAACGTATCATTTCATTGGCTGGGCATGTTTCAGACCGTACGAGACACGGTCGTGCTACGATGCGGGTCTTGTGGGACATCGGTGTGGTTATGTGTGGCCAGACTTTTACCCTCGCTTTACCTATACTACACTCAAAGTTTAAATAAAAAGAAACAGAGATAAGTAGGAAAATCTGTTTTGTTTAAATAAAGAGATATATATATATATATACATACATAAAACAAAAGACTAAGCTTGACAAAAATGGTTTTTATATTTTTAAAAAGTACTTTTAAATTTTTCTGGACCTAATTTGCCCCACTTTCCTCTATCACCGTGAATTCGGGCCAGGTGCGGTTATGTTGAATGGACGACAAAATTAAAAAGCCATTTATTTCTTAATCTATGGACTTCAAATTCTAAAACCTAACTCGTCAAAGGTATTATGGTGTGTTATTTTTGCGGTAACAATAAGACAAGAGAATTAAAGAGATATTTTTAATTTCCCCATTGGACAACCTTGTTTTCTGGCAGTTAATTTCCTGGCTATTTTAGCCAACGCATTGACGTAATCGAATATGATTCATGATAAAATCGACTACGTAAGTTTGTGTACGTATCCTGACAGCTGACCGTAAATTTTCCTAATTCTCTTTACTACTAAAATGTTTGGATGCTTGGAACTGTACTAATTTTAAATCAAGGTGGCGAATGACTTGATAAATATTTAATTCCTTTTTTTTTTGTACGAGGATGGCATGAAAATTTTTCAAAGTAAGTAAGAAAAAAAAAAGGAAATATGAAACTATTTTTAATTTTATACATAGACTCCGTGTAGCTTAATGCATTTATTCTATCGGTACTCAAGAGCTACCTTTATGGTATTGCTTTAGGCTGTCTAGTTCTTCATAATAGTCGTTAAATCCGTAACCTTTTTTTACCAGCAAGATTTATTTTCAAATACG
Organism: Listronotus bonariensis; assembly: GCA_014170235.1. Lineage (NCBI taxonomy): Eukaryota > Metazoa > Arthropoda > Insecta > Coleoptera > Curculionidae > Listronotus > Listronotus bonariensis. The sequence continues at coordinate 19,958 of JACEGR010005546.1, forward strand.
AAAACAAATGAGAAATCTCATGGAGCCAAATCTGATGAATCAGGTGAATAAGAAACCAGCTTTACCATGTGACAGTTTTGTATGACCGTCTGTAACGTTTCAAACAAATCACACGTACCTGTGCATTTTACTGTAGTTTTTAAATTTAAATGATTAGTAAAAAAGAATCTGCTTTCGAACAAAGATATAGGCTTTATGTTATACAGCGTGTCTACGTAAGTTTGCACCATCTGGAAAACTTTTTTATAATTAAATTTAAGGAAAAATGTTACTCCTTTTAAAAGGTTCCGCATGGTCTAAAACCCAAATTGCAATCTTCAGGTGTTAATTTTTGCAGTAGTATACAGGGTATGTCAAAAAATATGAATTTTGCTTGAGAGGAAGGTACCTTTATTTTTTATAATATCTAAAATTTTTATTATAAAAGATATTTAGGATTAAAAATATCATTTAAATATGCATTTTTGTTTATTTTCAAAATTAACTTTTTTCTTGCGATAACGGTAACTTTAAGCTTAAGCTTCCTTTACATATTAGATTTCGAATAAATATACACTAATGTACAAACCTGATTTTCCACCGTCAACGCATAAAAAAAAATATAAAAAAAAGTTTTGTGGAAAAGAACGAGTTTGCATATTTCAATTAAATTTTTAATCCTAAACATCCTTTCTTTATAAAAATATTTGATTTTAAGAAAAATAAAGGTAGTTTTTTCTTGAGTAAAATTCATATTTTGTGACATACCTCGTATACTACTGCCAAAAATGTATATCTGGTGTTTGCATTTTGGTTTGTAGACCATGCAGAACTTTTTATAAAGAATATTTTCTTCCTATTCAAGGTACGCGCACATACGTCGGCATCGGACGGGCGGGACTGTACGGATCGAAAAACATAGTTTTAGTGAAATTAAACACATAAACACGCACATGCGAGTTATGGTTAAACCATAGGTAAATATTAAAAGTTAGCTCCTTTTTACCCAGGGTATAAAACCACTCGGTTATAACCCTCCGGTAGGAATCGGCTTAAATTCTTGTTAATAACTCAATTTCTAACCTATGTCGTACATATGAAGCGGTAATGGCCGGATCTTAATTAAAGTTGCTATATTTTTGCGGGATTTTTTTCCGGTGCCAACCGCCCGCACATAGGTGCACTGCTTCATTCAATTTCACTAAAACTATTTTTTCCGATCGTACCGTCCGTCCGTACCTTAAATGACCAATCGCTATTAAGAATTGGTATGTCAAATATAAATGCAAGTTTAACAAGTTTTAAATTATATTGTTCCTATTATTTATTGTTCTTATTGTTTTGATAAAAGAAAAATATTGTAATAAAATAAAATGTTTATTTAACTCAGGAAATAATTTTACCAAAGATCCCTCGTACATCTAATTTTGTCCTGTGGAAAAATTGGAATACTCGTTTCTCAGTAATCTGTTTTGAGAAATAGCAATCGCGAATGTGAATAAATCCTCGTCTTCGTCTCGGATTTTTAAAATCACTCTCGCTCCGTTTTCCGAATTTTTCCGGAAAAATTAAATGCTCTAGGGATATTAGCCCCGAAAACTTTTTTCGTAAAATTAATAATAAAAAAGTTATCCATATGGTGCGAACTTAAGTAGACACGCTGTATATACATGTCAATAAAATTTAAGTGTGCTATTAGATGCATTAAAACTAATAACATGATAAACTGCCCTTTAAATGTGGGGGACTAATAAAATAACATCAAAAATATTAATATGCTTTGATGTGCCGGCAGGATAATGTACTAATATTAAATAATATTTCCCGCACTAAATTTTTGCATCGTCTGGTCTGATGGAAAAACACTGGCCTAAATGTGGTGGAAACTTTATGCAAAATACAAGGTGTCCGAGATTGGTAGAAAGTGTATTGGAAACTTTAGGAGATAGAAATATGGTAAAATGGAAGAAGCTGTTAGCCATTCAATTCCAAAAACATTAAGATCATAAATCTTAGAACCTAAATTTCCATTGTGGTAAACTACAACTCTTGGTGGGCCTAAGATTTATTTCATAATAATTCCCTCTCTTAACGGGTCTCTTCAGTTTCTAGACAAATCCCAGATCATTGCTCTTGATATATGTATCCAAAGCTTTTGGCCAGGTCAGGAATGACGCGCTTCTCAATTAACTTCCCTCCTAGTTTTCCAACTTAATTCTGTTCTGGGCTCTCTAGTTATCTTTTTAATCGATGTACATCAGTCATTGTGCATGGCTACTCTTTAAGCTTCCACCAAGTCAATGCTAGGGTTCCTCAGGGCTCAGTACTGACACCAACATTGTTTCTTCGTCACGTCAACGATCTTCTCTTCTTTACAACCAATTCCATTCATATATTTGCTGACCATAATACCCTTCACTCTAGTTTTCAGGTTTTCAAACCAATCTCTAAGCCTGACTTGGAAAACAAACGTAGGGCGATGCAGATATCTCTTTAATTGAATATTGGATTAGGGCGCCAATAATCTCATTCAATTTATTGTATCCAAAACACAATAATTCCGTTTCGCGGAAGAAGTCATCAAACACTCACCCCTTAAATATAAACTTGTTATATACCATGGGAAATACTATTGGGCGTGTCTAATTTGAATTAATGCATAAGTGATTTTCAGGCATTGTGAACATGTCTTGTTTTGATCGATTATCATATTTTCCTATGGATATTTTAAAATATCTGTCATTTTGAAATAATCTAAATATGTAAATAAATAAAAAAAAACGATTTTAAAATTGACTTAAGACCATATTAACAAAGACAATTATAGTTTCACTATAGACTCCCAGAACAATGCTAAATTTTTGGTATCAGGTTGGACGCTGGCTTGGCTGAATTTATGAAGCGGTAAATTATACGTACTGTTTACGTACGTACACGATGGATACCCGCTTCATAAATTCCACGAATCGAGCGTCCAAGCTGATGATCAAAAATTTAGCATTGTTCTGGTGTCTATAATGAAACTACAATTGTCTTTGGTATTAATAAAATTTGGACATATCCCTTTGGAAATGAGCGCTCCTTAAATAGCGATATGTGTGTGGCTGGTGGGACAGAATATTTTGTGCTAAACCTAATATCTGATAAAAATTACTTTTCCTATGATTCATTGCTCATTTAATTAATTTGTTTATTTTAAATTAATGTAACTATAAGCAATTTGGTAATAGCTTAGAGAAAAAATGTCAAGGTCTAATCAAATAATACATCCTATACAAATTGATTTTGCTAAGGTCGCGGAAATATTACTTTTAGTAACGAAATTGGCACTTCAGTGTCTTGACATTGACACTAAAAGCGAAGGTCGAATTTTAGGATATTTTATTTTGTATTCCAATAACGTTCTTCTTGGAATTTGCATACTTTCGTGCTGTGAAAGATATTTTTATGAACTATGAAATTAGATAAATATTCATAGTAGAAATTAATTATGTGGCATATCTTCAACAACTGATTCAAAACATTAATTTTTTGGATTGGATGGCACTCCATAGATGTATTTTCGTTGTTTTTTTATAACTTTTTAACACACACTTTTTACCACAGACAATTTTAGAGTCACTTTAACGGGAAGTACCATCAACTATTTTATTTTAAACACAAGTACCCACTATTTTATAAAAAAGTGGGTACTTTATAAAAAATTATTTTTTATGATTTATCCGTATCCCAACATTTTATGGGTAGGGTAGGGCGGGGCTAGTTGAGCAATTTTCACTTGATCGGTTATAGCTCCTCAACAATGTCTTAATGGCCTATGATGCATACTGATGGATTGGCAATTTATCCCTTAGCAATAGTGTCCATAGTAACTTCTTTTAGTAAGCTAAATTAAGGAGCTACATCTGTTTTAATGTACATAGTCAGGTATGCTCAACGTACCCCATAGGTGAGGTACAGTTGAGCAAGGGTATGGGGCTAGTGGAGCACTTAGAAAGTACAGCCAAATTATAGGTTTAATGTTAGGTAGGTTTACAATAAAAACACATTTTGACAATTTGCTTTTTATATTTATAATCCTATAGACACAAAACAACAAATCTCATCAATAAAACTGCAACGTACCTATCTTAGCCTAACTACTAAATTTAAACTTGAATATTTGTATAATTATTATTAACATAGCTTATACAAATAATAAAAAAACATTTAAGACATTTAGGAGTCTAAATCTTCATTTCAAAACAAAACAAAGTAATTTTTTATTTGGTTAAAAAACTAAAAATCAAATCAACAAAACATCAACTCCAAGTTAACTTTATTATAGCATTAATTAAAGATTAGACTTTCTATTAATAAACAGACTTTATATGCAACTATCAATATTGTTGATATAATTTAAAAAAATATATTAAATAGATATTATTTGTCAGTGATTTGGCTCTTTTCTTGGACCAGCCTTTGGGTATGGTCGAACTATTTCCGGAGAAAATTTATGAATTAGATAGGTCAGCTCGTTTTTTTTGTTGCTTGTACGGGATGCAGCCTCATATAAGTCTTGAGTAGTTTAGGAACCTCTAGTAGTCGAACTTATATAAGTCCGTATCCAAATCAAAAATCATTTTATACTTCTGTTAAAATCGTGGGGTTGGGTGAACAACTGTAGCTCAACTAACCCCAACCTGAAATTTTAAAGCAAAAGTGAATTTATTAAAAACGGATAGAATTATAATCAGTATCTTTATAAAAATAAAAACTGCAATAAATTTACTTAAGATTAACACTTACCTGATTGAAAAAGGATATTATTTAACTATAACAGACGAAATATTCTGTCTGAAAATTATTATACTTTTTAATCACAAAATAAACAATACGTGGGGGTACTTTTGTCGATCGCCGCGTCACCACTGGCGGTCGCGCGATGTGTTCCTCTTGCGCAACTCCTTCTTTACGCTATTTGATGCGTTTGCGTACGGTCGATAGTTTTTGATATATTTGGATTGCCCAACTTACCTCTATGCTCAACTAGCCCCGCCCTACTCTACTTGTATTGATTTAAAGTAAGAAAGGTATTGGTTCATTTTGTTAAATCTAAAGTAATTTTAAGGTATATATGGCGCAGGCAAATGTATTTTAGGAAAATGGCTTTTGCCTAGGCAAATGCCTTCTGCCTGGGCAAATGGTGTATTTTTATTTTCAAATTCTATTTGCCTAGTCAAATAGCATTTGATTCCATTTGCCTATGCAACTTTTGGGCAAATGGAATATAGGTAAATATTTGCATACCCAGACGGTCATGCAAAACTGTCACATTGGGGAGGGTTCATGGTTAGTTCTGGTTAGTTAAATCTCTTTTTTATTTCTTAATAAAGCAAATAAAAAAAAACAGATTTAACTAACCAAAACTAACCATGACTGTCCCAATATGACAGTTCTGCATGACTGTCCATACGCGCTTCAAACCTATCAATTTACACGTGATTTTGCTTTTTACTATAGTCTGCAGAACACTGTACGCCTGATATGTTATCAAATATATCACAGTTATTTGCTTAACAAGGACCACGGCAAATGCATTTACCTAGGCAAATGGTTTTTAAATAAACATTATTTTCATAAAGTCATTTGCTCAGGCAGAAGGCATTTGTCTAGACAGAAGCCATTTGCCTAAAATAACCCTTTGCCTGCGACATATATACACAAGTGCCGTCATAACCAGCTGCGACTGAAATGATTAAAAATAAAGCTTTTTCAATTTAAGGCAAAAAAATTTATAAATTATAAATAATTTTTCTAATGACATTTTGCTAGAAAATGAAAAATGCAGGTAGTTTACTCTTGGAGAAAAATCATGTTTTTTAAGTTTTTGCGAACCCTGTATACAAAATCAACATTTTCTCTTCGTTTTTTACAATTAATTTTTTTATAAAGAATGACTTTTTTTGAAAAATGAAATTTTTGGTCCATTAGTCCTTTTGTTAACTCCATCCGTGGACAGTCTGTATATGTACTCAACACATTAAAATAATAAATAATATACTTAATGCCTCTGATTTCACTTACTGACTTAATTGGTAAGCCAATCACTGTCTTAATCAACTTAATTATTTTTCCCTTTTATTAGATTAAGAACACTTAAGTGTTTGCGATAAATCAAATAGGATTTAATTCAATTTTAGGGTCAAAAGACTAAAGGTCTTTTGGTTATTTAGTTAACTTTAATATATTTAGTTTTGAAATTCATTAATAAAAAAATTGATTTAAATTACAAATAGTCGCTAGTTAAAATTTCTATTATTTTTATGTCCCTTGTTATGTTACATAGTTAAAAAAACTATTAAACCTACACCGGGTGTTAACCATATCTCGTAGAGTATTAGACATAGGAGGAGCGAACATTCAAAAGGAATATCATCCAACGATGGGCAAGAGAGGGAAGCCTTTCTGTAAGTGAAGGATCATTAATAAGACGAATAGCTCTTCTTTGAATAGAATTCAAAATGCTTAGGCTTGTGGGGAAGCCATGCCCCAGATATGAGAACAATACTCCAAGGGAGGTCGGATTTGGGACACATATAGAGTGTATATATATTAGAAGGGGAAAAATACTTTGTAATCGAAAGAGAAATCCAAGCTTTTGAAACTGCCGTGGCTATAGATACAATATTTTTATGCCAGTTAAGGTTACTTTTACATGTAACGCCCACAAGATTGAAGGTGTCTTTGCTCTGTAAAACTTGGCCGCTCATAAGTAGAGGATGAGTATTTGGTGACTCTTTTCGCGACAAGGAACATGATTGTGTTTTTTACAGTTTCCGTTCGTTCTCGGTCGTGGTAGGACGTCGGAAGGGAGTCCATGCGGCTCTCACGTGGTATCGTGCATGGAGGATGCAGAAGACGTTCTGGTGCCCCGAGGAAGATAGGAAACTCACAGCTGGACTTTCAGAAGGCATCTTTTTCTGGAACCAGGCGCTGTGAGTGAAGAATCCTATAACCTGATCTTTCCTGTTTGGCGTGCTGCACGAGGTGTTTTCCATTGGCGGAGAATGGAGGCGGACGTCACGGGGGAGGATCAGCACTAAAAGAAACCGGTTATGCGCAATAACAGTGGCAGTTCCAGAGAAGATGGCCGAAATCCATGCCACTTCAGAATTTCAAGACAAACAATAGTGAAAGAATAAGGAATTTCTGGGAGCTACGAGCTCGACTATCCAGATTTTCCCCTAATGAACTGGTAAATTGGACCGAGAGGGACCAGAGCCAAGAACAAATAAACCAACCAACCATAATTGTGTTTTGGATTGGTGCATTAAAGTCGACGAGATTTGAGGCGCCCCAATCCAATATTAAATTAAGATCCTGCGAAAGAGATATCTGCATCGCTCTGCGTTTGTTATTCAAATCAGGTTTAGTGATGGGTTTAGGAACCTGAAAACTGGAGGAAGGGTACTATCGTCGGCGAAACTATGAATGGAATTAGTTGTGGACGAGAGAAGGTCGTTGATGTGAAGAAGAACTTATTTAAATTTCCATTCGTTTTGCGGTGAAGTCCACAGACAACCATATTTTTAGTATTGAACTTGGCTCCCTTTTTCAAATTTATGTTTTTGGTAGGATAAGAATTTAAACATTTTGCCAAGGTAAATATGGGTTATAATTATTAAAATTGGGGTTTATAAACATTAGATATAAATGTAAAACAAAAAGATTGTTAGAATAAATGTTCCTGTTAAAATGTAAAATTACCAGTATTTTCTGAAATTAAAAAAACTTTATTCATGATGCATTTTACCTTGAAATAGGAAATAATTATTTTTTATTCTATGTAAAAACCATATTTTAAAAATCATGTTTTTGTGGGACTGTTTTTTTAAGCACACATTTTTATTAAAAGTGACTCCGTCGAGAAACAAAAAAACATCCAGATCCATTTCTGTTTTGGGTAATATCATTTTTGTACTCCCTGTATTTTGGTAAATGCAGGAATCTCATTAATACCAGTAGCATATTTTAAGTCTAGCAAGATCAAAAAAATATATTAGGAGTGACATCATTGCTTTAACAGGATATTTTGATTTATGATAAACATGTCCTGCCAGTTCGAAATAACAATGGGTAATTTTTTCCGATGCGTGGAGAAGAGACAGTCTAAAATTTGATCAACGCATCATTCTATCGTGAAAGATTTTGATGCAGGGGTTCTTTACCTATTCTCCACCTGCTCGTATTCGACATATGAAAACTCAATTGATGGCCCACTTGATGGTAAGATAGCATCGAGTTGGCACGACTTGCGTAGGTATACTGTTGAATGCATAAGGGGGCGTCCATAAATTACGCGAGACATTTAGGGGAGGGGTTTAGCATGAATCTCACTATGGGTGAGGGGAGAGGGGGTCTGTGCAAATATTACATTATTTTTTGGCAGCTAGAAACAGGAAAAAGTTAACGAATTTTGGTGTAGGTCCCCCCAGGAAAATGTGATGCAGTGTTACTTTTTGATAGAGGACTTTTTTGCTTTACAAAATTATTTTGGCTACAAAATCAACTTTGGTTTGACATATGGTCCTTGTTTGCATTTCCAATAAATCTCACGTGATAATAGGGGATGGGGGTTAAAGAAAATATCACCAGGGGGAGGAGGGAATTTGGAAAAACGCCTTACGGAATGTTATGGACCTGTCCGACGCAACTGTTAAAACTAAATTCATTGTGAAGCAAGTTAAAGTCATTTAGTGTCAAATTGAAATTGTACGGCGGATGATCTCATTAATTGCATATTATGAATAATAAATTGGCGCTAATAAATTTTATAATATATGACCAGCCATTAAAATTAAATATACTTTACATAATTTCCTGAACCTATCCATCATATACCGGTTTTCTGTCAATTTTGCATCAAATTTAAGACGTACCAAATTAGAGCCACCATAAAACAGATGTAATCTGATAATTGTTTACAGCTCGTGTGCTTTCGTTCAATGACCGACAAAGTTGCAGTTTTAACTCGAATTGCGGGACCCAAAAAGTCATTGGACCAACATCAAAAACCGATTTGACCAGTTTTAGAACGCATTAACTTCAATTTGGGCGCGTACCACTTGTTCGCTCTTAATGCATTATAAATCACTTTATCATGTTGTTTACAAATATAACCTACTTTATGAGGTTATTAAGAGAGCAAAATATTTTTTTAATATACCGCTATAATAAGGCTGTAAATTTAATGGAAATAAATCTTAGTGAATATGATAATAAATGAACCCGCGTGAATTAATCAATTGAGTGTTTGTATATAGTCTACCAAGATAAATTATTGGTGATGCACACTAACTGCAACTACCATTCTTTAGAATTCCTGTTGGTAAAGTAGAATTCAGCTGAGAAAAAGCCCGAGGCGTTATTCAAGTAAAGACGGCAATTGACTATTTCTTTCTAATCGCGTCTTTTGAAATAGTGTGCGAGCAACAAAAAAGGAAAAGAATTAAAAGTGAAACAGAACTGATGACTGCGTGGCTTTTTATGTCGCTAAATCGCAGTCTAGTTCTAATATTCAGGTCTAGACAAAAAACCCATGTTGAAGCTAGCTGAAAATTTGTTTTCTGCTCTATTACATCATTAAAAGATTGGTATTACAATGTGTTAGTGCCTGGGCCAGTAATAAAATGAGCTTTCTACTAATAACCCTTTTAAAAACTATTTAGGAGAGGGGGTTCTTTTGACGAGTTTACTATACCGCCATATATAGAAGCGGCGCTTTAACACAGCCTGCCAATTTTGAGATGTTTCGGATGTCGGACTGGGCGGGTTTCATTGAAACAATTAAAGTATTAGTGTCAAGCGTGAACGTATGTGAATAAATCAAATTTATATAAATAAATACTCTAAGTAAATATTTAACCTACTTAAGCCAATTTAATTTCAGATGAATGACGTAGCATTTTTTACTGACCAAGTCAAAATTTGTTAAACATTGCTACCTAGATATTTTAAAAAACGAATGCATGCCAGTTTTTTTTATTAAAAATCCAGGACATTGAATAACCTCTAACAAAAAACAGTAAAAAAATCGACTGTACGACTTTTTTTATTAATATAGCTGTAAGGGAACGGCCAGACTGAAAAGCGACATGCAAGTGGCAGACCGACACCCAGCGGGTGGCCGAAAATTAATATGCATCCTTCGCAAAGCAAAAATCGCTCCTCCGAAAATCGCACGCTATTCGCTTGTCGCTCTTTACTATGGCAGTACATTAAAGGTATGATTCCGAGCACAGCAGCACGCAGAAAACCGCCGACGCCAGCGCCAGAGCCATTCATAATTCGCTTTGGCCTTGGGGAGTAACGAGTAGCGTTGCTGGTAATATGAATGACTTTGGCGCTGGTGTCGACGGTTTTCTGCGTGCTCGGAATCATATATCTTTAAGGTATGATTCCGAGGATGGCGGCAGGCAGCTAAACGTCGACGCGAACAGCAGAGCCATTCATATTTCTCTTTCGCCTTGGGGAGTTACGAGTGGCGTTGCTGGTAATATGAATGACTTTGGCGTTGGTGTCGGCGGTTTTTCTGCGTGCTCGGAATAATATCTTTAAGGTATAATTCCGAGGATGGCGGCAGGCAGCTAAACACCGACGCGAGCAGCACAGCCATTCATATTTCTCTTTCGCCTTGGGGAGTAACGAGTGGCGTTGCTGGTTATATAAATGACTCTGGCGCTTGCGTCGGAGGTTTGCTGCGTGCCGTGGTCGTCGGAACCGTACCTTAAAGATATGATTCCGAGAACCGCGGCAGGCAGCTAACCGGCGATGCGAGCAGCAGAGCCATTTACATATATTTTGCTTTCGCTTTGGGAAGTAACGAGTAGAGTTGTTGGTAATATGAATGAATTAGACGCTGACGCTGGTTATCATGCCCGAGGCCTCGGGCACTATACTAAGCGTAAGTGTCAAGCGGCTGATCTAAATAAACAGGTTCTTTTATTTTCGCATGCGAGAGAGAGAGAACTTTTCCGCTCATCGCTGGCCGCTGACGCCTAGTATCCTGTCTGAGGCCTAAGTCACTGTTGAGTTTGCTTTGGAATACTGTTATGCCTAGTTCTTATGTACGGTAAAAAACGGTTAAATATTTCGGGACTGCGGAGATCAATCACGTAAGTTCAATAGCGAAATTTAATGGGCGGAAGGCAGTCATGTTCAAAAACTTTTCACGGATTTCGCTGACTTCCTTTTTTATTTTCGTGTTTGACAGGTATTTCCGTTAATATTGTTAGTTTAAGAGAGAGTCTTCTTTGAATTTATAATTTAAATTTATGTTCTTGGCCTCTATAAACAAACAACTTTTTGAAAATTGTGCCAATGCGCAGTTCGGATTTACGCAATTTATTTTCAAGTGTGGACTGGGCATTATAACTAACAAAAATTAACAGGCGTAAAATAAAACACCATATTTCCTAAGTCACTTTCACCATGTTGTCACTTCCACTAACTGATGCGTGATTTCTTAAATATTTTGAAAAAATATTTTTGCGTTTAAAAATTGTAATTGCTCGGAAAAAATTGTTGAAAAACACCTTTTGCTAAGTCTTAAGTATCCTAAACTTAGTATTTCCTAGAGTTGCATACCAGTGTTAAAAACTACAGAGAAGGAACTATAAGAATTAAACAATTGAGAGGATGAGCATCAGCGCTAGTTGCAGAAAAATGTGTGGAGAAGTCGGTAACAAATAGAATCAGACTAGATAAAAGGATGTTTGTGAAGGGGGATAGTTCAAGTGTTAATTTTAGGAACAAGAACCATTACTATCTCTAATAGTATCACGTGTTTCGCTTTTACTAATATAGTTGTGGATACTGCCCAAAATTAAACTGTACCACCAAAAAAAAATTATCTGTTATTTTAGTAACAGTCTTGTTAATAATAATTTTAAATAAAATGTTACATAAGTTCATCATTGTTCATAATTTTTGATGTTTTATTATAGCTCTCAAGATCCTAATAATGCTCGCGAACAGGTTCGTTATAAGAAAAAGTATTTGTTACAAAATTTTTGTTATAACTCGCAAACCGTTGATCTAAAGAATTTCACCAAGACATATTTTTAAATAAAATTAAATTGCCTGCGGAAAAGCTTTCTTCGTAAATTGTCATTATATAAGCAGTTTTCATGGAGTCGGGTTTTAAACATTTACTTTTTCAATTTTGTTTTTTAAGCTTGAATTTTCTAAGTAAGTAATAAAAATATCAATATTTAAATAAATCCAATACGTACATTTAAAAGAAATTTGATGCGCTACAAAAGGGTTTTTACCATTTTTCCATTAATTTATTTCTTTAAAGTTACCTATTCGACGTTGAAGTTACTTTTGGATTCAACTACATCATCGAATAACTTTAGAAGGAGTAAGTTAATTAAAAAATATTAGAAAACTTTTTTGTAACGCATCAACTTTCCTTTAAAACTATGTATTGGATTTATTTACTACTATTGATAGTTGTAGTAGTTACAAAAATCCAAAGTCAAAAAAAAAAAAATTAAAAGTAGTTCAATGTTCAAAATCCGATTATATAGGAACGGCATATTTGACTACAATTGATGAAGAGGCTTTTTAGGGAATTTAATTTTCTTTAAAAAAGTGTTTTGGTAAAATTCCTCTGAATAACGGTTTAGGAGATTTGCAAAAAAAAGAATGTTGTCAAAAAATTGTTAGTTGCGATGATATACTTCTAAAGATTAATATTTAGGGCTTAACTTTACAATATTTTTACAGTATCGTCTGAAAAAACGTTTTTTTTCAATGTAATAAGTTAACACAGCCCCACCAGAAAAATGAAAGTTCATACACAACAGTCAGACATATGTATTTTTTGACGCTAAATCCGATCCCCAGCTCAGAAATGGCCTTACGTGTGTAGAATTTGCCCCACGGGCTAAAAATTGCCTTAATAGACCCTGATATACGGTTTTCGGAATAAGGCCGGATTTGTGCCCGACTGGTCTAAGGCTAACTGAAATTCCCTTTTAGACCAGGAAAATGACCCCTTAGGGGCCGGAAATCGTATTTTAGACGTACCCATCACAATAGTAATATTTTCATGTACATTTTAACTCTAGACCTTACACTATGCGTGAAAAGTTTTTGACCTGTTGAAATTTTCTGTTTGGGACCGTGTTTGAAATCGAGTTTCGGATATAGAAATCAAAACAGTGGGATTTAAATGTACTTTTAAATTTTAAAGCCTAAATTGTGCTCAACAGGTTTATGCCCAAATGCTCCCAAGGGATAATTTTCCCGGTCCCAAACTGGGAATTTCAACGGGCCACAAACTTTTTGCAAAAGTTTAAGGTTCAGAATTTAAAAGTACATGAAATTATCACCGCTGTGATTCCTACTCTGGAAACACTATTTTCCGGCCCCTAAGGGGCCATTTTTCCGGCAGTAAACAGGAAATTTTAGTTAGCCGTATACCTGCCAATCACAAATCCGGATTTGGCTTCAGAATACACCACGTCCCCACATTATCCCGAAAACCGTATTTCGGGGCTATATAGAGGCCATTTTTGGCCCGTGGGGCCAATTCTAGATGTGTAGGGCCATTTCTGAGCACGGAATCGGATTCATCGTCCAAAAATACATGGGAGTACATATGTACATCTAACTCCTGTGTAAGAACTTTCATTTTTTTGTGGGGTTGTGTAATCATTAATAATGCATTAGTTTTTGTACTATTAAAAAAAAACATTTAAGTAGATTTTCCCCACTAACAATCCAACCAATTTTAAAAAGTGCTTATCCATTTTAACAGGCAAAACCGGGCGAACGTTGCAAGGCGAACGGGTGAAAGAGGAAAAGGTTTACAAAAGTTACCGAGGATTAAGAAAATTGGGCATAGCAGGTATTTTAACATAGTTTTTTTTGTCTTGCTCTTGTGTGTGAGATGTGTGAAAATATTAATAAGAAAAACGCAGTACCTATCAGATATAGATATTTTAGAATATCTGAATTTAGTTGGTGTCGGTATTTAGATCAATAGATGATGAATGAAAATAGGATTTACTGGTGTTTTTGCTTGTTGATTGGCTGAGGGGTATGGTTATAAATTAAATTAAGTAGAATATTAGGAGTCCTATGCTTTTATTTGGTATAAATATTAAATATAGTTTATCAGTAACTATTGGGTATTTAGGAGCTTTTGGAAAAGGGGGCATTAAAGGCGGTACAAATCACCGGGGCCCAGGCTTATAACTGATTATTTGTTACAAATATATAATTGTAGAGAAAAACATCAGGATCAAGAATGTGTTTACTATTTAATGCAATAAATTTGTAATTTGACACCGCATGAGCCAACTTAAATATGCAAAATGACTGTATTTGTAAACTTATAGCTAACCACTTTCAAAAAATGAAATGGCATAGGAAGAAGTTTTTTGATGAAACATCGTATTATTAGAAAAACTTATGATCCGTAATAACTTCCAATACATTAGGTATTCTAAAAAGTCTACTATATGTTGGAAATTTAGTAAATATAATAATATGAACTTTATTTAGAGTGTCCGACTATATTTGACTCATTTGGATTGCACATAACTTTAGAACAAATGAAGATATCAAGATGCGGTTTTCGCAAAACCCATACATTTTTCACAAGTTTTTTTATCATATCTTCGCTATTTAGTTGTTAACAAAAAAATGTCCGTTTTTGTGACAAAGGGCAACTTTGTTATTTTAAATGAAACACCAAAATTTAATTTTTCTCCTTACAAAAGATGTAACTCAATAGTTTCAGTAAAAACTTTGGTTAATATTGGGAATAACTTAGAGCTGCTGTATTTTTTTCCTGTAAAATTGTATGTAAGGAACTAGTTTCAAAGTATACAATCTCCAAAATTGTTTTTTATGTTATATCTTATAACAAATGAACAAAGAACCCATAATATGAATGTAATTTATTTTTTATTAGGTTTGAACACACTTTCAGGGATGTAGTCATGGCCTAAGAAGTGATTTATTTAAATTTAGCGCTAAAAAAACAATTATTGAGACATTAAAATCCCTTGTGTATTAAAAATTACTAAACTACGCCCCTTATGTAGCAAATTTTCATTGTCAAATATTACTATAATTATATTGCGATGCAGTTAATATTTTAGAGATTAATAAATTTATATTTTTTGAAATATTCATAGATTATGTTACATTATTTTAAACGAGAGATATCACATTTATTGGATTGTAAAACATATACATGGTGTGCCATTTAAAACAAAAAAGTTGTCCTATATCGAAAATCGGCCATTTTCTTTTGTGTTAACTACATGTCACATTGAAGTGCGTAAAGATTTAATCAAACTATT
Organism: Listronotus bonariensis; assembly: GCA_014170235.1. Lineage (NCBI taxonomy): Eukaryota > Metazoa > Arthropoda > Insecta > Coleoptera > Curculionidae > Listronotus > Listronotus bonariensis. The sequence continues at coordinate 35,302 of JACEGR010005546.1, forward strand.
TCTTTCTTAACGCTTCCTTTAAATAGTGAGTAAGCAACAAGAAGAGAAATAATTTAAAAGTAAGACAGAACACGACGAGCTGATGACGTAGCTGGCTTTTATTATGAATCCGACTATACCATGACACAATGAATACAAGGTAGGATCTTGAGCCTGACGGTTATCACGTTATCACAGCTTATAACGTAGTAATGTAAGAAAATTTGTAAACAAAGTTAGAGCCATACATTTTTATTAGTGATTTTAACAGTCTTTTTTGGTATTTTACTCTGTTTTTTGACAGTTTTGTTACTTTAAAACACGTTAAAGTATAAGATAATTTGTTTTTAAGTGCTTTAAACAGTGGTTTATTACGTAAGTTTCGTTTATGCTAATAATACCATTATAAACTAGAAAAAATCATGAAGATACTATATTTTTATATTAATTGTAATGTTATATCAAAAACTTATTTCTTTAAAATATTCCTGATATTTTTAAAAAATGTGGTAATTTACAATCATTGCAGGTTTTCTTAGGGCTATAGGTAATATAAATGTTGCAGGAAAAAAAACTCACATCGCTACGTCATTGCGGAGAGCGAACCAATTTAGAGTCGCTGTTGATCCTACATTATATTCATTGTATCATGGTGGAATACTTTGTACAATAAAAGTTGCTTTCCTTTTACATCAAATCTTAGTTAATTTTAAGGCGGCATCTTAAATGATGGTTCCTTTTTAAAATAGGAACTCAGCTCAGTCAAGAATGATACCGCCCCTTTGCCGCGGCTAAGTATGCCGGATATCTTACTTAAAAGAAGATTTTTGTTACGTTATTGAAAGTCACGTAGGTCAGACGTATTTCTGTCCATTTCGAGGTTAGAAATACTTTGAAGGGTGTTTGTTTTTGGACTTGGTATTTACTTTTTTTTATTTCCATTGTTGCAAAAAATGTTTTGAAAATTTGGTTGAGTATAGAATTATATTAAAAAATGGTTCCTTTGACACCTTTTCTATTTGTTAGCTTAGCTAAGATTTTTGCTTTGCTGAGCTAAGATAAGTTTTAAAAGAAAAGCAACTAAAATAAATAGTTTTATGTTTATTAATGGTTTTAAATATAGGGATACATGACTTGGTTGTGCAATATACACCTCGTTCCACTACAAAACGGTCATAGGATTTTTTGCCAATGCGTAAAAAGAGAAGGTTTAAAATTATAATTTATTAAAAACTAAACCAAATGTTTTCAATATTTAATGTAATCGTTTGGCAGTTTGTAACACCTTTTACGTCATCTGAGAAGTCACTTTTATGTTAAATTTGTTGGGCTGTAAATTAAAAATTACTTAAAGCTGAATAAACCTTTTTGCACCTTAAAATATAATCATTATAAAAATAAATAAGTCGTTATGGAAATTTTAGGGATTCGGATAAAATTATGTTTTTCAAATATTATTATTTTGATATTTTTCGTTACTTTATATTGTTTTAGTTTATTTTATTCGATCTATTCCTAGCTAATTAACATTCAGGCCATCTAAACCACTCTTTATCTAGAACCCTGAAAGCTGACCTAATAATTATAAGATTTGTCTTTGTTTTTTGGGAAGTGCCTAAACACTTATACAAAAAAAAGAATTTCCATTTAAATCTAAACCATGGGCGTAGCCACAATTTTGTTTAGGTGAAGGGGGGATGAAAACTTATAATATACCGGGTGTTTTTAAAGGTAGTACCCCTCTATAATTTGTTTACCGTTTAAGAGAGGTAAATATAATTTGGTGTGTCGATGTTTGACACAAATGTGCATTAGTAGATCTATTTACTTCCTCTCTATTACTTTTGGTTTAACCGGAAATGACTGCTACTTTTAAATTAAATGGCACTTATCTTATCTTACATCGTAATATATATATCCTATATATATTTATTGTATTTATCGTTTCCCAATCCTTAAAACTACGCATGAATTTAACATCGACAAAAAAATTTTTAACTTTGCCCATGGCTAGGGGACGGCAGCTAACCCACCACCCTCCTGTCCATGTCGGTACTGACTACCGCCATGATCTAAACATAAAAAAATAAAGTTAATTTTATTTTCTAACTGGCAAAACCCAAAACAAAAAACTTAAAGTTTTCAAGAGGTCCAAACCAAATACAATATAATTAAAGTATTCTATTAGAAGTTTATTTATCTTAAATCGATCAAACAATACCAGATACATTTTTTTCTCTATGGTTATTAATTAAAATTACTTTTTGTTTGTGTTGTTTCTCATTGCTACGATAATCATCAACTATTTTGTTTGTAAGTTCTCTCTCATCAATCAGTTATTTTCTTTTGTATATGAATAAATAAATTTATTACGCTTAGCCTTATACAGGGTTATTTTTAAGTTGGTACTTTCCTTTAAACACTGTATAAAATGCAAGATATTAGGAAAAAATTTAAAAAAATTATGTCCGAAAATATTTTACTTCCGAGATACAGGGTGTTAAAGTTTTAAGAAAAAAATCCCTTTTTTTATTATAACTTTCTTACCATTTCAGATTTTTCCACAAAATTTGGTATAGATCTTTTCAAGGATGTTTAATGTTTCGTCACATTATGTGACGTTATATCGAAATTAGAGCACGTCGTATATTGTGACATTGTGACATACATTAAACCAAATAAAAAAATATGTTTTAATTTTGACGTTAGAATATTTCGCTGCTTTGGAAAAAGACCGGCACAAGTCAAAAAACTTAATTTTTATTTTTGGTATAAAACACAACGTAAAAATGGTATATTTTTATATGCAAGAGTTTTATAAAGGTAACTCGTACGGCCGGCGACTAGATGGCGATAGTCTTGAAATTTTGGAACTTGTTGGACCATTCGGCAAGACTGTTACAAGTCAAATATAACTGGGTTGATTTAAGGGGTAGTACGACATTAACCCCAAATAAAGTTAACTACAAGTATAACATAATCCAGGCTAAAACAGCTTAATGCTATAATTTTGTATTACCGAGATATTTCAATTACAATTGTATTGAAACTTTTAAAAGGCATTTTCTCAAAACTTCGCTTTTTTGAGTTGTATCGGTCTTCTCCCAAAGTTGCGATTTATTAAACTGCTTTAGCTGATTTATAAAACTTTAAACCCTTAGGTATTAAAATATTTTGTAACTTACATTAAAAACCGCACTCACGGGTAATAGAGTTAACCTTCTCTTTCCCCATATCCATTTAAAAATACTTTACCATCTTCAAAATAAGAGGTTGTTTGGCTTCTGTATATCGTTGTGGCATATTTTTTCAATAACGACGTATATTAACTAAACTAACACTTCACAGTAATCGTATATCATCAACATCAAAATATGTAGCTCTGAATTTTCGGTTAGTTCGAAACATAAGTACTAAACATTTATTATTCTCCTATTTACTCAACTTTTACATAAAATTAATAAAAATATTTGATATGTCTAAAATATTGAAAAATAATTGTGACAGTTATTGACATTTAATTGCCTAGTAACGATTTATTTCAGACTTTCGTCAATGACGTAATTTTTTGTCACTCTTAGTTTATGCGGCATGAAGCGAAAACCACAATGTATGACGAAACATTGAACAACCTTGAAAAGACCTATACACTCTTTTGGACCATAACATTACATTTTTGCTGTAAAAGTTTTTAAAAAAATTTACCAGTCGGTAGCCTTTGAACAAGATTTGTATTAAATTTTTTCAAGCAAAAAATAGTACGCCACTGCTTTTTCTTCGAATCAATATTATTTTTGCAATAACCATTTACCCTAAAGTTAATTAGAACTCTAGATAATTTTTTGTACGACAAAGAATTTTTGTTAAAAAAAACGCCATTTCGATGCATGGTAAAATCGCGAAAATCTGATATAGTATTTCATTTTTAAGTTAAGTTTTTGGCTGTGTAATAGCCCGTTAGAGCAATTGAAATAAAAATTGTAATATTTGACCTTACCTACATACAAATTTAACAAATACGAATTTACATACAAAACATTATAACAGATTTTTAGCGAGCATCAAAATGACTTTTTTTTAAACAAAAACTGTTCGTCGGACGGAAAAATATTAAAAAACAAAATTAACCCCAAAGTAATAGCTATTTACGTTACTAGACCGGAAAATGGTATTTTACGGGTCGACGAAAAACATTTACAGGGCGAGCCGTAGGCGAGTCCTGTAGTTTTGAGGAGACCCGTAAAAGTATTTCCGGTCGAGTATCGTACATAATTTTTTTAATTGACCGGAAAAAAACTGTGTAAATTTTTAGTGTTATATTTAAACGACAATAAGGCAAGTACAACGAGGTTCTTTTGACAAAATGTATTTTTCTAAATTACTTACGAAACTATAAATAATTAAGTGAATAGGAACTACAAACGAAAACGAATTATAATAATATTAGTGGGCAATAAATTGAAAGTCACCTTGGACGCTGCTTCAATTATTTCATCTGGATTTTCCATGTCTGACTCCATTTTGGCAAAATGATGCTTTCTTTACTTTACAATATCTTGAACTGTCAAATAGTAACAATTGAACTCTGACAATTTTTGTCATGGCTAACAGGATTTTTGATATCAGGGACCGGAAAGTAAATGAGAGACCGGAAAGTAAACTAGGGACCGGAAAGTAAATTAGTCCTGTAAAATAGCATTTTCCGCTTAAAAAATTGAGTGGAAAATTCAATTTTCCGGTCAATTAAAAAAAAAATGAATATTTTAACAATAATATTGATTCGTGAAAAAGCAGTGGCGTACCATTTTTTTGTCAATACAAATCTTGTTTGAACGCGAAAACTTTTACAGCAAAAAATGTAATGTTATGGTCAAAAAGAGTGTACAAAATTTTGTGTGAAGGAAAGTTATGGAAAAGAAGGCATTTTTTTCTTAAAACTTTAACACCCTGTATCTCGGAAGTAAAGTATTTTCGGACATAATTTTATTTGAAAAATTTTCTTAATTTCTTGCATTTTATACAGCGTTTAAATAAAAGTGCGAACTTAAAAATAACCCTGTAGTAAGTAACGAGCCGCCACTGAAATGAAGTAATTTAATATTTTATATTTAAATAAGTGTTCCTACCTTGCATAAGTGGAATTAGCAAGCACAGGACATAAGATATGCAGTAATAATAATTTAACAAAGTAATTGACTTCTTTGCTGCATTTCGCAATGTAGGAAAAATACTTGTTCAAGCTATGTACAGAGATAAGAATTTATCTGACTAGGCGCCATGTCTTAATTTTTGATTTATTATTAAAAACCAAGTCGTAATATTTTGAAATGCTAAATTACACTCATATTAATTAGTAAATAATAAAGGAGAAGTGGTATTCATTTTAAATATTTTGTAATATTAAATTTTTAATTTTATAGATTGTGTGTGAAAGAAAGGAACAGAGGATTGTAATTGGTGATTATTTACACGCTTGTTAATTTTTTTAAATTCCTATCCTAATAAAATTAAATGCCTTAATTGGAGCATGTAATACAACATACTTCCATATACATAGTATTCTCAAAGTTGTTTTATTTATTTCAACTGCTTATAGAATTCGTTTTTGTAAAGTTTTTTAAAAGAGTAGGTAATAATGATTTTTAAAAAATCATGGATTTAAGCGACTTACTGCTGCTGCATTTTATTGCCACTCCTGTGAGGTAATTAGGTAAAAATAAATCATAAATAATGATATGTCCACGTAGGGATGTAAAATTACTGATAATTTAAAAATCTGTAATATTACGTAATATTCTGGTAACGTTGGTAATTTATCAAAAAGCTTTTTAAATTGGAGATATGCTTTATATTGCTTTAAGCGGATTCATTTATTGGATGGTCTTCTTGTTAAGTACACGCCTGGAAAGAATGGGACCGCTTCGGTCCTGGTCCCGGGGTATACGAGCTGACCCTGTTCAGCCCTATTGACCCCTATGAACTGGCCGGTCGCCTGAAACAAAATGAAAGAAAAACCCCCAAAAACCCAAAAATTCTAATTAAAAAACGACGTTTCGGTGGCAAGTCTGCCACCGTTGTCAAGTTAAAAATTAAGTTAAAAATAAAAATAAAATATTAACTAATATTTAAATTAAAAATGATTAAAATTTAGATTATTTTTGTATCTCAAACTGAAAATAGTTTGACATATGTGTCATGAGTGACATAAGTAACTGGTGTATTTATTATTTGTAAGACAAAAAAGGTAATAAGTTAGTTAATTTTTAGTTTTCCTGAAGATACTTCAGTATCGAGCAAAGGCAACCAAGTGTTATTTAAATTAACTGAAATTGATGCTACACAATTATCTTTACTTAATAATATAGGTACGCACTTTCTTTGATTTTGCGTTTTTTAGAACAAGTTTCCTTTGCTAAAATGCTCGAAGCATCCCAGTTTATTCTATGATATTCTATGCGTGTTGGCAGATTTTTGATTTATGAAATTCTGTGTTTTTAATGTATGATCTATGTTCTTTTATGCATTTAGCTAATGGTCTACAAGTTTCACCTATATAAAACTTATCGCATTCGCAAGGTATTTTATAATAAGGTTTTTGCATTTGAGCAAGATCACGTCAAGTGGACCCCCTATTTTCCACTTGATCATAAAAATAAAGTCTATATATTTTTTCATAAGTAGTTACCATGCAAAATTGATCCCCCAAACAATTTTTGAAAATTTTAATTTTAACAACAATTTTTTTACAATGAAAATTTTAGGTACTTTTAATTAAAAAATAGATTTTAAATCAACCGTTAAAGATAAATTAATGAAATTTTCAGGATTTATAGTCAAATATTTATATTTTAGTAAAATATTAATAACTAAAAATTATTCGTTAATTATCATATTGTTAATTAATTTTTAAGTTAACAAATGAAGATTTTACTGATATCTCGGTAAAAATATGAAGTTTTTTTTTATCGGTTGCATGCGTTATTTATTGAAGAGTAAGATTCCGGAATAAAATTTCACTGCTCGCGATTAATTTAAACAATATGCATTTATTTATTACTGCGCGCCAGGCGCCGAGCGCTGCCAGAATACCGGGCGGCCGAGCGTCAGACTACTTATTGCAGCTTCAGTTAGTTATAATTTCAAATTACAATAAAAAATAGAATTGTCAAACGAATTTTATTATTATTATTATTATTATTATTATTATTATGCAGCGAAAATTAATAAATAATTAATTAAAAACGTTATAAAACCTCGTCTTTAATATTTGTTGTTGTTTGGTAATTTAATAAGCTATTATGTTTAGATTTACGAGTAAGTACTCCATTTTTAATAAAAAAAACCGCTCGGTTACGATTTTCATTTGTTACTTGCTCCTCCACATAAATAACAAAAGAATTTCAGTAGTCATTACAATTTATTTGTTAAACGAGTTCGTACGTGCATGAGTTAAATAGTTATTAAAAATAAGAACTGTTGTGTAAATTTGTGTTCTGTTTCTTAATCTATTACTAATAATAATTTTTGTGATTTAAAATGGTCGAGTAAATAAATGTTGCAAACCATTAAATAAAAAAATCAAATATTCAATAATTTGTTTGCTTTTCCTGTTTTGTTTAGTAATGAAAAATTAAATTGTTCTATTACTAATAATATTAATAATAATAATAATAATTAAAATTCGTTTGATAATTCTATTTTTTATTGTAATTTGAAATTATAACTAACTGAAGCTGCAATAAGTAGTCTGACGCTCGGCCGCCCGGTATTCTGACAGCGCTCGGCGCCTGGCGCGCAGTGATAAATAAATGCATATTGTTTAAATTAATCGCGAGCAGTGAAATTTTATTCCGGAATCTTAAACTTCAATAAATAACGCATGCAACCGATAAAAAAACTTCATATTTTTACCGAGATATCAGTAAAATCTTCATTTGTTAACTTAAAAATTAATTAACAATATGATAATTAACGAATAATTTTTAGTTATTAATATTTTACTAAAATATAAATATTTGACTATAAATCCTGAAAATTTCATTAATTTATCTTTAACGGTTGATTTAAAATCTATTTTTTAATTTAAAAGTACCTAAAATTTTCATTGTAAAAAAATTTGTTGTTAAAATTAAAATTTTCAAAAATTGTTTGGGGGATCAATTTTGCATGGTAACTACTTATGAAAAAATATATAGACTTTATTTTTATGATCAAGTGGAAAATAGGGGGTCCACTTGACGTGATCTTGCTCATTTTCATTTAAGTTGTATGGTTTTGTTTTTGTTAATTGAGATCTAATTGTGTTTTGTGTTTTAAAGATTGTGCGAATATTAAATTTATTTCCTATTCGTTGAATTTTATTTGATAGTCCGGGAATGTATGGTAAAAATAAATTTGTAATAGGTCTATTTTGATTTTGTCTTATATTTGGATTTTCAAATTCAAGAAAACAATTATTTATAAAATCAAGAGAGTAATTATTTTGAATTAAAATATCTTTTAAATAATCTTTTTCATTGTTTATATTTTGATTAGAACAAATGACTTTAATTCTATCAAATAGACTTTTTACAGCTCCCTTTTTAACCATTATGGGGTGATTTGAGTTGAAGTTTAAGTATCTATTTTTATGTGTAGGTTTTCTGTAAATTTTTGTTACGAAATTGTTTAAATCTTTTTTATTAAAATGTCAAGAAAAGGTAGTTGTGAGTTGTTTTCTTTTTCTAAAGTACACCTAATAGTTGGTTCTTGTGTATTAATGTGTGTTAAAAAATGATTCAAACAGTGTTCGTCATATTGGTATATAGAAAAAATGTCATCTATATATCTCCACCAAACTAAAGGTTTATATGGATAATTCTCTACAAAATTTGACTCAGCTTCGATTCTTTTTCCTCAGTAGCTTTAACTATTCTTGAATGATCTTCTTTATTTAGTTAATAATAATTATAGGCAACATAGGCTACTTTTTCTCCCCTTCCCATGGTAGGTCTTTTGCCGATGTATAAATCCATAAGGTCTAAAATTTCTGGTTAGTCGTTGCGGCTGTTGACGATGGTAAATTTAAAACGTTTACAGCCAATCTAATAACGAATTCCCTAGTATAAAAAAATTCCTTAGCAACTTTAATTTTGTATTGTGCGAGTGCTTTCATAATAGGATCTACTTGTGAATAATACTTTGAAATGACGCCTTCAAGTTTTAGGAATTAACACTGTTGCGATTAATTTATTTGCTTCAGTTAAATTGTCGCCGCGTTGATTTGGTTAAAGTATATCTAAGGCGCAAAAAAATATTTCCAATATTACCGATCTAGCGATAATATTACGTAATATAACCAAAATTTCTGGTTACATTACCTTGGTAATATAACCATTTACATGACATTGTCCACTACTTTATTATTTATATAGACGTGTGCCCTTTTTTTTATCTAAAACACCCAACATTCAATAATAAACTCTCTTTATTGTCATACCAAGTATTTTCAGTAAACAAATAATTCCATGTTTTAATACACCCAGTGGTTAAAAATATGAGGTTTCTAGATGAACATATCTTAATTATAATTACCAATATTTTTTTAAATGGTTTCCAACAAAAAATATCTTTTAATCATTATTAACATTATCTTAGTTAACTGATCACATTAACTAGTGTTAGGTCAAATGAAAATTCCAATTAAAATTTGTATTTGCGTTGCCATGTCAAGGGCTTAGTAAAAAGCAGTAGACTGTAGAGCTTTATAGTGCGGGAGGTAACAATGTCGGAAAACAATAATTTTGAGTGGGCTAATGTTGTCCTCCTCTTTCGGATAGATTCTCGCCTTTTTGGCTGGCGGTAGCGGTTGCAAGTACCTTATTATGTTTTTTTATTATATTTGTCTTTTATATAAAATTCAATTTTTAATGATTTAGTACGCAAGGTAATTCTTTCTAAAATGGCAGCCAGATAATACTTTTAAAGATTTTTTTTTGTTAAGTAGGCTGTAAAAATAAAATAATGACCTATTTCACTTTTACCGATAGTAATATATATTTTAATAAATCACTTACGTTTCGTAATTTTGGTTTTTAATAAAATTCGAAATATTCTCTCACTATTTACAAAACTAAAATTACAGTGAAGTGAAGTGTGAAGCTAAGAAAATATAGGAATATATCACTACCTGTGAGAAAAAAAGAGGTATTTTTATAATTTTCACAGCCTACTAAAACATTTAAAACAGAAATAATGGCGGTACTTGATTTTCTTTAAAAGTATTCTCATTTTGAAAAGTAACACCCTGTATGATATATCATCCAAAAAATACTTTTATAGAGAATACAAATATAGAAAACAAATAGCCACTTGTATTTAAATTAAAAAAGTTAATGGTACTCTCTGTTAAACCGGAAGTGATTTTGGGAATGTGATAATGAAAAAAATATATTTGCTTCCGTTAAATTGTAAAAATTTTATCGTATACAAAAAAACGTCGGGGTAACAACATCCTGTGTACTTGGTATAGTTTTTGTTTTTACCGCAATTATAAATAGTTTTTCCTACGACCAATGAAAATGACATTTTCCTACGACCACTTGTGAAAATAGCAAATAGCACACTGATTTCATGCATAGAAAATGCGTTATATAACACTAGTGTTGCAAAGTACTTTACAGCACTAGTGTTGCAAAGTACTTTACAACACTGGTGTGATACATATTATGATGTCATTCTAAAAACTGCTATTGGTTTTGCAAGTGACATATTTATTGTAGTGACAGTAAAAAAAACTTTTTATTTACCTTAAATGGTAGAACCCAAATTAGCGAAAATCATCTTATTTTATATTTATTAAAATTTACGAAAAAATAAAAACAAACAAAAATAGACATAACCACAAAAAACAACTTTCACTGACTGGCACAGTGTTGTCAGGTAAGTATCAAATTAAAAATATCCCTTCTACCTTTGAGCACGTACTTTATAGAGGCAGCCTTGCCGCTTGACCGTTCGACCTAAAGCGCCAGAGAAAAAAGCCAATAGATCAAATTCCTTCCTCTCTTTCTTCGTGTACTGAAACAACTAGTTAAATCTTTTTTTTATTCCCTAATTAAACCTTAGGCTAATACACACTTTATGAATCCACTTTCTTTTATCCATTCATAAATAGAATCAGACCCTTCCGACGTTGCCAAATGCTTTCCATATTTTGCATGGTAACTGACGTTTGGTAGTCGTTTTTCCTTACTTTTAGGACTTTAGGTTATGCATTTACAATTTTCATATTTTTATATTTTTTCTTAAAAATATGAGGAAAAACTGTTATTTTTACTTAATTTTATATGTGATGTTCAGTTTCATTAACTCGTTTTACCAATTTTACCCCACCCAGCACCCCTTTTCACTCCCCGGTCCCGTAAGTTTATTTACTGATTTTTTTTAAAAAACGGAATATTTTGGATATGCACCACTTACGTTTTATTTAGAAGAGTGTCTAAAATATGTAAGAATCGATAATTTTTAAAAAACACTTATAATAGCAGAAAACCGTATAAAACTATTAGCGTTATTACCTAACAAAACCATACAATTTTTATTAAGTGAGGGCCTTTTTAAATTCCAAAATGATAAAAGTTATATAATGCTTCTAGGTAGGTGATTTTCGATGTAAAAATATTGTCAAAACAGTATAATATAGCAGTGAGGAAAAGTATATATCACACTAGTGTTGCAAAGTAAATATCACCCTAGTGTTGCAAAGTTCTCAATTATTTTTTATTTTTTCTGAACAGACAAACTTTAATTTATTTATTTTTTGGTGAATAATTTGTGGTCGTAGGAAAAATAGTGTACAGTACTCGTGTGAAAATGACTTTCTTACACTCGTGGGTTTGTCGTACTCGGCTAACGCCTCGTGCTACAATATTCCCACTCGTGTGAAATTAGTCATTTTCCACACTTGTAATGTAATATACTAAAAACGCACTCCTTGATCCTTTAGAAAACGAATAATATCACACGTGTATTGAAATCTACTTTTCAACACTAATGTTGAAAAGTACATGACAGTGACATATGCTTAAATTCCCTTGAAAATATATTTACAGTATATTTTTAACAAACTGAAGGTTTTGACTTACCAGTGCTAACACACATTATTTTTTTTTAAATATAATAATTTTAGTTTTATGTTTAAGGGTTTATTAGTTTATAGACATAATTATTTTATAGCAAATGCCTGAATTAATAATAGGCAACCCATTAAACACATGTTAAGTGTGGAAGTGTCTAAAGTTTTGCGGGACCCTAAAACCAGACTTTATATTTAATTTAATCCATTCGGGACAATAACCTTTACTTATTATATTCAAAGATTCTTTAATGTTTTGTTTAGTGGTGAGGCTTTTTCACACTCGTGGTTTTGTCGAACCCGGCTATCGCCTCGTGCGACAACATTCCCACTCGTATGAAATATATTACTTTCGACACTTGTTATGCAATACACTATTTTATTCCTATTTTTTTTCTAAGAATCTAACATGTTCTCTAAGGGTTTCTTTTCAGCATACTTACTACAGAGTCCCATAACTCGTCTCTATTGTCTCCTGGAAGTCGCGCGAAGTCATTATCATATCTTAAACATGTATGCTAATGGTTTTTTATGTTCCCAACTGAATGCGGTACATCTATAATTAAATTACTCCTTTATCTCTTTTGCATATCTTATAAGTTTCATGTAATGTGTGCACTTAGCTACGCGTTATTACTTTTTAATGTGCGGTTGGCGTATAATCGCTTCTAATAGGTCGTTTAGCGAAAAACTAGCTTCGAATGTGTTTTAAGGGAAAAAAGTAACTTAATTTTATTTTATCGCACTTTTCGTCTATAGACAGTGGTGTAACATCTAAACCGGGGTATACACACTATACACGGTCATGCAAACCTGAAAAGCACTTGCATGAAAGCAAATATCAGTTTTCATACACACGATTTAGATGTACCTATTGTACCTGTCAGTTTAGCGACAGTTTTGGCAGCTGGTAGTGTGATCAACTTGAACATAAGCGTGATTCAGCGAAGATTTTTGTCAATGTATTCATTACTTTTAACTTTCCAAAAGCATGGATAACCTTGGTACATACCTGTAAAATCACGCAATACATCTTCCTGGCGCCAATAAGCCATTTTCTTTACTCAAAACCAACAATATAACCGTAAACGACGGTCCTAAACTGAAAAGTTAACTGATGTGTCCTACATATGCACAAGTTTACACAACGCGCGTCACGAAAAATCAAACTCAGACATCGAGTCGCATGCCAAGCCAGATGTGGCAGTTTTTTAATACACACGGTCAAATTTGCGCGCGAGATTGGTTTTTTGACAGATGTGAAAGTTTTGCATGACCGTGTATACCCCGGTTAATAGTCTAAGATCCGGTATTAAGAAAATATACCCTTACCTGTTTATTAAATGAAATAATATTTTCTAGGCAGATTTTAATGTAGTGAATGCAAGTAAACAACATCTGCCAGCATAGGTCTGCTACAGTTAATAATAATTAATTAATTATTAGTTAATTTATTTATAATTGTTACCTTTACATGTTAATTGCATAAACCAATGATCAGCGGTGAAATAGGTTAGTTGGTTAGGTAGCAGCCCGATTTTATTCAATTAAATATAGTAAATATAATTTTGCTAATAGACAAGGGAATAAAAAATAGAAAAAAATGTTACCCACTGCGGGATACGAACCCAGAGTGTCGACAAGGCATGCTCTGCTAAATGCTGCTACCTAACCAACTAGGCTATTTTACCACTGATCATTGGTTTATGCAATTAACATGTAAAGGTAACAATTATAGATAAATTAACTTCTAATTTATTAATTATTACTAATTGTAGCAGACCTATGCTGGCAGATGTTGTTTACTTGCATTCACTACATTAAAATCTGCCTAGAAAATATTATTTCATTTAATTAACAGATGAGGGTATATTTTCTTAATGCCGGATCTTAGAGTATAAGTTTGTCTAAAAGCTAGTAGGCTATTGATTATGTATGTACTTTAGAGAGGAACTACAACGTTAAAGGGGTTTTATTGTTTTATATAGTTAATGGACCCGCAAATATAAAAAACCGCAAAGTGCTACCATTTAGAGGAATGCCTTTTTGAGAACGAGGTGACAACATCCCCTTTTCAGTTTTTTAAGGTTAGCTTGAAAACTACGTTTATTTTTTGCAGGTAGTAGTCAACAGAAAAGCTGTAGAAAATTGAAATTTTCATCTGAATTTAAAAAAATTATTTTTGACAAAAATATGCAGAAAAAAGACAGCAAAAATACGTTTTTTTTTAATTTTTTGTATTTTGCCCTATAACTTTTTTCATAGAGTTTTAGGTATAGGCATTGCTTCATAAACAAAAAAACTTTTTGACACTGTTCTATAACTCTTTTCTACGCAGTTTTAGGTATAGGCAATGATATATTCAATTGAAAAAAAAAACAATTACCTTTAAAATGGTCCATTGTAAAAGGTTCAAAGACTTATTACACGTAAGATAGGGCTCTTCAAATTTTTCTACTTTTAATAATTTTTTTAACTATATCAAATGTGGTTTTTTGTTAAACCTTTTTGAAATATCTATGCAACGGCTGTTTTGTTTAAAAATCCTGATAATGGCAATATTTCCAAAACTATTAATATCACATGTGTTATTTGTTATAACTTTAAATTTAAAGAAATTAAAAAACATATATAGGTACTCTACACTTCTACGTAAAAAGCCCTAATTTTTTTCTATTTACGATATTTTTCTATCTCTAATATCAAGCGAGTTACGAGTTACAAGTGCTTAACCAAATTAACAAAATTTGAAAAACACTCTGTATCTTCAAAATAAATCAAGTTAGCCATAATTTACTTTCATTACCAAATTTGCTTCAAAAATCATAATTATTCTATCTTTTTTAGTCCGCTATACCCTGCAAGATCAACGAGAAGGCACTGTACTGTTACCAAGCTTTCTTAATTTTTGGTCATAATTTCTCAAGTTTATGCATACAAGTTAAGAATCACTTAGTATATTCTCAAAATAATTTTAATTAAGTCCTCAAGATAATTTAAATCGGCTAAATTGTCGTCTATCTTCAAATATCGCTTTACATCTTACGTGACGTCAATCTTGATGCTATACACACAAAATTGAGCTTAATGGGGGGTGAGTTTGTTCACCTTTGATGTGCTTATTTTCCACTGTGGAGCCATTTACCTCAGGTGACCTGTGCTTGCCAGATGATAAATAGTTTTGTTTTTAATTCTGGACGTTTATAATTCATATTCTTCGTTTAGAAAGCACCATGTTGCTACGGTATTGGGCGTAATTGTTGATTGCTCTTTAAATTAAAAGACATATACAGGGTTATTATTAAACTATCGAATGCCCACGAAATTATAGATGGGTCCACATTTATTTTATTCTGAAAGCAATACCGCCAAGTACACAAAAAATGATAAAGTAAACCTTTACAAAGGCACATAGTGCTGACAAAGCCTGATTTCCTATTTTTGAGATAACTAAAAAAACACTGCTAAAACGCGTGTCACGTACTTAAAAAACATCCTCTTATTTCGCTTCTGTCTTGCCATAAAACCGGTAGCACGTGGCGTGGAACTAGAAACACGTCGAGTTGAATATTTTTTCTGCAGTAAATCATTGTTCACAAAAGGGTTTATTTACTTTATCATTTTTTGTGTACTTTGCGGTACTACTTTTAGAATGAATTAAATGTGAACCCCTCTTTACTAGCAAACATGTTATTTTCTTAAGTGAATGTTACAGGAATTTAAAATTTTGGTCGGATATATGTTTGAATGAGAAGCAGATTATTTCTGTTCCAGATTTTATTGGCACATTTGATTTAACCGGACGTGCTCTCAACGTCGTCATTTTAAATGGAATACCCCATATATTTTTCTAAAAATTAATTTTACACAATACATGTACCATATTGTATACCTATCTTAATTAGTTTTTGAGAAAATGCCGTTCGAAAATGTCTTGCTAACCGCCATTTTTATCGATTTGTTAAATAACAAATGTCTTTTAAGTCCATGATGTACATTAACCCTCTATTTTATCGGAAAGGAATTACAATTGTAATAAAACTGACAATAAACCATGTCACTCACTGAAAATTACATGAAGTCTGATAGTGTTAGATCTGGGCCATGCAGTGGATAGCATTTGAACCTAACGCAATGAGTTTTTCCGTATATTGGTGAGATCGGTGAGGTGAGCGTGGTTTGAATGAAATAAAAGTATGAATTTTTAGAACACCTAGTGAAAACCAAATATAAATAGTCTATAAGCTGGTGGTTATAGACTATACCAGCCAGGTCAAGGTAAGCACGAAATTTCTTGTTTTCTGAAGGTTTACTTTATACCTTAAAGCCATAGGCGAAATTTGCTTCGGTTTTTAGGGTGTCTTGGTAGTCCCGAAACGTATGAGGCAAGCCTCGCGACTTTGCAAGAAAATTAAGAGTTTGGTCCCTTAAGGAAAAAAAAATTGAATTTAAAATAAAATGTTTTTTTACAAAGAATTATTTATTTAGCCAATTTAAAAAATATATATATATTGAAAAGAACGAGTCTGACAGAAAACAGAAATACAGTTTAGTTAGGCGAGAAAAACCTAAGGCCGAAAGTGGAAATCGAAAAGTTGGTGTATATTTTTAGTGCGAAAGTGCTTATTGATCTAAGCGCCAAAATTCGAAATCCCCAAAAATTAAGGAAGTAAGTAAAGAATGTAATTCATGGCATACGGATGGCGTCAAGTTTGGTCTCCATTTGTAATTGCTAGGGTGAAGTTGGCACGGTCATTTTAAAGTGGAAGAAATAGGGGCTGCCACATAGAACATATTGTTAGACAAAACACAGAATATTATATTTTGGCACTTAGATCAATTAGCATTTCCACTATTCATTTATTAAATCTACTTCAAAGGGAAAATGGTAACCTCTTTACTCTAGAAATATACAAAAAATCTGTTTTAGGTGCAAGTTTAATGTGGATAATTCAATAAATAATAATTTAATGATCACCTGGGTGTTGAATATTTTATCTCGTACTGACGTTCATTGAAATGTAATTAGATCTTTTCTTATGGAAATTTTTACCTAAAGTAATAGTATTTACACACATTTTTAGGTCAATGGTACCAACATATTTTTAAAGTAAAAGGTTGGGTAACGAAAGGAAAATTCCTCTCTAACACTACGTTCCTAAATCATCTCTAATATCTGATGATGAAAGCCAAAGGAAAATGGATTGTTTTTATACGTGGGAATAAACTTTTTATATACATGGTGATTCAAAAATCGATCACGACAAGGGGGTGATTCTACTTGACAAAATAAGGGTAGAGCTTCATATAATTTTTTTTTCAAAATGTCATTCGTTTTCGAGTTACAAGCCGTCAAAGTTCAATTTTTATTTGGTTTTTTCGCCATTTTGCATTTATTTTTTAACCAATCCACTTGTTATTTGGCCCGCAAATCTAGCTTTGCAGATTCTAAAATTTTAAGACAAAACTACTTTTTTAAAATAGCGCCAGAGGGCACTTTACCTAAAACTTAAAATTTATTTACATCATAACTTTTTTATTTTGACAGACGCCATTTTATAGACAATCAAAAACTTAAAAAATAAGGTACTCTTTATTAAAGTCAATAAACCTCAACGTTTAGGCACCAATAGATATCAAAGTTTTCATCAATTTCAATCAACTTACCTACATACATACAGGGTGCCCAGTAACTTAAGCGACAAACTTTATGGTGCGATTCTACAACAAAAATAAGAAAAAACTTCATATAAACATATGTCCCAAACGTCTAACGTTTATTAATTTGGAAACAAGGTTTTTTAAGCCACTCTGTACATCCAACATACAATTATTTTTGTGGAAAAGTATTTTCTCATCAAGCAGGACTTTTTATGAGAAGGTACTTTTTTTTGTAAAGTTAATAAATAAAAAGTTTCTCAGGCCCAGCTTTATATGTAAGTGAACTGAACCAGTATTTAGAGGGTAAAAAGAGTGCGTATCCCGAAAACACCTTTTGTTAAATCCTGTGCGACAGGCGAAACCATAGATAACCTACATTTAGATCCGCAGTGGTAAGAAGCATTTTTCGGATTTTTACGACCTCGCGCAGTAAACAAATTGAGAGTGGACGAACATGCGCACCTAAAGGCCGTGGCAAAATACAAACACCAGCACGGTCCGCGGTCTGATCGTGACGCTCTTTAGCTACCGTACTCCGAACAGAAAACCAGGACTGGCGTCGACGAATTGTTTACGATAATGCGGATAGTCTGTTTGGCGCCAGGCGCTTTCACCCTTGATATGCTTGCGCACAAACCCGTTTTTTCGCCCATGAAATGTAACCTTTGTTTCGCGTAGGTAATACCATTGGCAATCCATCGAGATCAGTGTGCGAAACGCGTTAGTGGACAGGGTTCTGATGAATGACATAAAAAAGAAGTTCTTCTCTTAACTATTAAAAAAGGAAGATTTCGTTTTCGAATACCAATTGACAAATCTATTAATAATTAGGGGCGTGAATTTTTTGACTTAAGAGCAAATAGAAGATTTTAGAACGCACACAGAGCTGATACTGCCACCAACATACTAATAACTAAGATAAATTAAAATTACTTAGCATGTTTAAAATAGACCGCAATACGTTTACTGTACGCAAAACCATACATTAAAAAATAAACCTATCGACCATAAAAAAATATTCTTAAACATTATGGTTCATATTCTCCATTTTTCTTCGTAAGGACCTGTACCTTTTAATAATATTACAAAAAAAAATTGCTTTCTTTTACCTAGAATTTAGTGGCGTACATTTAGATTAAATTTGTGCTGTCATTTTTCCCATAATACTCTTTCTTCGACCTTCCAGTAGTACGGTTTTAGAGAAAAACTACATAGTTTTTGCGAGTTTTGGCGGGTGAAAAAGTTGAACGGGCGTTTTTACCCTTGGGAAACAAGAAAAGACTCACCCTATCATCTATTTGGTATTCCAAAATTTTTTTTTAATTCTAAAATCGCACGTGCTACGTTCTTCTATGGTGACTGAGAGCATATGCTTGCAACGCGCTAAAAAAAGGGGCTGAAAGGAATTGGTTATATCAGGATTTTCGGTCGGCAGTTTTGCCTTATCTAGACATTCTATGGCTTCGAGCCAGACTCTGGAAATGTCATCTGAATGTGCTGGCAATATGATATCTGAAGATTTTCAACGCCAATAAATTAATGGAAGCAAGCAAGTAAATATTAAATAATTGATATACAGTAGTGGAAAAATGTATGGAAACTTTTAAGATTGTTCGTATAATTAAATAATAAATTTGTCAGGAACCTTTTAATGTTTGCTAAAATGTAGGAATGCCACTGAAGTACATATTATCGTGTTTAGAAATTCAAGAAGAAATTTTGTTTATGTTTTTTTTTTGTGATAAGGAATTTGTGGTTGGAAATAAGTATGGAAACTATTCATATTTTAGGTTCTAAAAAATTTAGTCTTAGTTCTACAGAGCAAATATCGTGTACGGTATTAATTTATTAAATTTATCATGCCAAGGCGCCGTTATTTTTCAAATGACTTTAAACAAAAAATTGTTGACTTATTTAAAATGGGAAGAAAAAAATCAAAAATTGCAAAATCTCTAAATATTACTAAAAGTGCGGTAACGAAAATAATACAAAAATATGAAAGTCGTGGTACTACTTCCCGAATTGATAAAACTATTTTAAGGATCTCAAAACTTGATCCCAGATAAACTTCCAGTCAAATTACCACTGAAATCTCTGAGCAATTTGGTGTTAACGTGACAAGTAGAACCGTAAGAAACCGTCTACTTGATGGAGGGCTTTATGGAAGAGTCGCTGTTAAAAAGCCGCTTTTGTCCAAAAAAATTGAAAGACTCGAATGGAATTTGCTAGAGCTCACATTAATTGGTCTCAAGAAAAATGGAATACCGTTCTGTGGAGTGACGAAAGTAAATTTTCACTATTTGGATCTGATGGCAGACGATATATAAGAAGACCGGCTGGCGCAAGATTCAAAGCAAAGTACCAAATTCCTACTGTGAAGCAAGGAGGAGGGAACATAATGGTCTGGGGATGTTTTTCTCGATCTGGGACAGGATCAATCATTCAAGTGCAGGGTAAAATGGACCGATTTCAATACAAAGAGATATTGGAAAATACAATGTTACCATTTGCAGAAGAAGATATGCCATTGCGATGGATTTTTCAACAGGACAATGACCCAAAACATTCATCTAAGTTAGTAAAAGATTGGTTTGGTGAGAAAAACATAACTGTACTTGAATGGCCATCTCAATCCTCAGACTTAAATCCTATTGAACATCTTTGGGACGTCTTAGATCGCCGTATTCGAATTCATTCTAATATCAAAAATCAACAACAACTGTTTAATATTATTAAATCAGAGTGGTCCCAAATTCCTGTAGAGACACTTCAAAAATTGGTTGACTCTATGCCTAAAAGGTGCCAGGCAGTCTTAGATGCTATAGGGTATTCTACAAAATACTAAAAAGTGTCAATCATATGTTTGTAACATTTTTTTATGAAATAATAAAAGTTTCCTAACAAAAACAATTTTCTAAAAAGAAATAAATAATACTACGTCAATTTATATTCTAATTATGTGTATGCGGAAATAATATTGCAGAAACAAAAAATAATCGTAATCTTAAAAAGTTTCCATACTTTTTTCAACTACTGTATGTTCTTGGGTTGATTTTTTTTTATTTAAAGTTTTGTATTAACAGAAATATTTTAATTTACTTTTTAAGACAAACATTTAAAAATAATAACTTTTGTGTGATCTTATCTATTTATCAATGTTTAAATCGTCCTTTCTTTCCAAAAACGTTTGCCTTGCCTGTTTAAAGACTAGACTATATTAGAGTTTTATTCAAAGTTGTGGTTTTTAAGTTTCTTATAGGTTACTGACAACCAAAATAAGACACATCCTATAAAAACATTAGGTTATGACCATGCCGATCTCGTAATGCGTTAAGTATTACGTGCTCAAATCCTAAACTTTGACATTTGGCTTCTGCAATACTTTGTATGCAATTGACTTTTTTACTCTTTTTACATATTCGTACTACAGAAATAAAATACCTATATTTAATTTATTTCGTTATAAACAAGAGGTAACACGATTTATACATATTTTAATTACGGCTTACTTTACACGTGGACACCAATTATAAACAGCGATAAATCTGTAAACATTACACCAATCCCTTGCTCGTGCTTATACATTATTTTATTATCATACCAAATACCTAAAAATGAAGGTTTGATTTTCCATTAAATAGTAATAATATATATTCATATAGGCAACAAATAATATCACATATTCTACCAAAAATTGTAATTTTTATGTATGTAACCAGTCCATAATGTGATACTTTTTTTCAAATGGAAAGTTGGACAGCACGAGCCGTTAGGCGAGTGCAGAAATTCCATAAGTATAAAATGACACTTTATGCATGTGTTACATACTATATTTTTCCACGTCCGTATAAACATTTCCCAAAATACTCTTTTATACATGTTTTATTTATCTTAAGTTCTACTCTTTAGTGCCCCCTTTGTGGTGCCCCCAGAACGTGATGCTTTAAGCAATTGCTTAATTTGCTTATATGGTTAATCCGGAACTGTTGCTTACAAACCAGACGCATCGCCGACTTTAATGAAATTTGGTATACGGGGGATTTTTGGTACGCTGATTACGAATCTAAAAGATTTCGGAAACGTTTCGTTCTCGAGATATTTATCATCAGACTTAAATTCGAAACTAACCTTAATTTATTGAGTTTTCTGCTAAACTGGCACTTAAATATTTGATTTCCACCTTCTAAAAACCCATTTTTATATTTATTTTACCCATTTTTTCCATAATCTTGTAAAGCGGCGCCAAGGCTACTACGATTGAAATGATTAAATGTGAAGCTTTACAATTTTATGGAAAAAACGTATTAAATAAATAGAACTTTAGGGTTTTAAAGCTGATAATTAAATATTGAGTACCAATTTAGCTTTGAATTAAAAATTGTTTGCAAGAAGAAGTGGAAAATAGTGGATTTAGGTTAGTTCTGGTTATCAAGTCTGATGATGAATATCTTGAGAATGAAACGTGTCCGAAAAAATATTTTACATTCGTAATCAGTGTCCCTGAAAAACCCCGTATACCAAATTGTATTAAAATCAGCGATGCGTCCGGTTTTTAAACAATTACCCAATTTAGTAATATTTTCCATTTTTTCTTTTAAATCAAGATAATTGTAAAATATCGTATTAGGAAAATAAAATAATGTTTTACGATATGTTTTTATTCAGATCTAGAGCGGAAGAGTTAAAGGCATCAGGTAAGTTCAGAATTGATTTTGTTAACAGAAATTAACTAGGGCGAATCTGAAATAAATAGGGCATGGAAAATCCCACACTAATTGAATCGAACTTTGGATTTTGATCGACAGTCTGGAAATGTTTTACTACTATAGTTTTTAAGTAGGTGTTGGTAATTAACTATTTTTTATTATAGTTAATTTAACGTTACGTAAAAAGTATATTTAGGGTACGAACAAAAATATGAATGAACATTTAATACTACGTACTGATTTAAAATGAATAGCTTTAATTATTTGTGTGACCGCTGAAATAATAAGATATTATCATAAATATATCATAAATCATATTATTAGTAGTACCAAAGAATACCAATCCATAGAACCCCACAAGTGAGATTTCAGCGTACCCTAAAAATTTTTAGTACCTACCCCGACCAACAGATGGCGAAAGTAGTACGATGTCGCTTTGCTAATACGATTACCATCAGAAATTGATAGCAGTCGCTGACGAGCAGTCGGCCCGATCAGTTAGAGTGAGGATATACGCAAAATTTAATAAAAATAAAATCCCCGATAAATGGACCCAGTATCCATAAGAATCCATAAGATTATTAAATTTATTATTTCAGAATAGGATATATCGATGCGTTATTACAAAACATCGTAAGCGACATTCGCCAATTTTACGGGAAACGATTTTTCTTCCCATCGCGTTATTTTTAAAGAAAAACCGATATCTGAATGTTTTTATTTTAGATTTCTTCTTAATTTGAATTACAAAACAAACATATTTAACAATTAATGTCAAAATTTTCAGAATCTCCTTAAAAAAAAGCTAAAAGTTTTCAAATTCTAAACCTATATAATAGTTAATTTTTAAATTTTTTATTTTTATTTAATTTATCTCTGACAACGGTGGCAGACTCTGCCACCAAAACGTCGATTTTTAGTTCTCTATTTACTTGCTTTATTTTTTTGGTTTTTTGGTACTATTAATTTATTTTTTGGCGTGTACCCAAATAACTACCATTAATTAAATGAACCGCCGAACCAATATAGAAATATATCTTCATCTGAAATAAAGCCAATGAAAAAAACGTTTCCCGTAAAACTGACGAATGTCGCTTACGATGTTTTGTCAAAAACCCATCGATATATCCTATTCTGAAATCATAAATTTAATAATCTTATGGATACTACCATTTATCGGGGATTTTATTTTTATTAAATTTTGCGTATATCCTCACTCTAACTGATCGGGCCGACTGCTCGTCAGCGACTGCTATCAATTTCTGATGGTAATCGTATTAGCAAAGCGACATCGTACTACTTTCGCCATCTGTTGGTCGCGGTAGGTACTAAAATTTTTAGGGTACGCTGAAATCTCACTTGTGGGGTTCTATGGATTGGTCCCATAAATGCAATATATATATATATTTAATTTTCTGGCTCTTTAATAATAACATTCAGTTTCTTTAAAGAGCTAATTAAAGCTAACATTAAAAAATATGTTTATTAAATCTGAAATATTTTATTTTAATATTTCAAATTCTACTTTCCTATTTAGAAATTTAATTTAAAAGTTCTTATAAGGCCTTTGACAAATTACGTTAAACTTTCTAGGACATATTGTTCCAGAAATACTTCACTTTAATACTAATGATTTTAATAATAAAAAGTTATATTTCTGACGTCAATTTTTGAAAATGTCCTTGTTCCACAATTTGTGTAATCTAATAGAAGTTCCGAATTAAAATCTAAAGAGTATTATGCTATCACGTATTTCAGAATATAAGTTAGTTTATAAATAAAAATCGGACTAAAATGTTAAAAATAAATATAGTTTAAAAAGCTAAACAATCCGTTTTTAAAACATAACAAACTAAAAAATTTAAAATATATTTTAAAATAATCTTAAAACAATAATGACCAAAAATACTAGTTTTAAAAAGCATGGGCGCCCGACGCTTATACAATTATATTAGTATTTTATATTTATTATTATTTTAAGAATTTTTTCAAAATTGTTTCGATGTGCGTAACAGGCACACGACTATATTATTTAACATACTAAGAAAATTAGCAATCTTCTAAGTTTAATTAAAATTGGAAAATTAAATTGACTGATTTGTATCATTTTATTATACCTTAAGTGTGTTTGTGTTATTATTTAAAAATTACATTGATTTTTTAAATGGATTTGCATTGATTACTAGTTTTATTAAATATTTAATAAAGTAATATGGTTCCAAAAAGATCATAGATTATGAGGAAGTCCCAAGAGTGGTGGAAAAGAACACCAGGACAGCGTCAAGCGAAAGTATTCATCAAGGCTTACTCGCCGGAATCTACGAAAGACCTTCTGAATTACAACCGGAAGGCAGTAAGAATAATAGTGGGTCAATTAACAGGTCATTGCAGACTGAATAAACACCTGGAAATCATGGGCCTGGTGGAAGGAAACCTATGCAGGTTCTGCCAGGTGGAGGAGGAAACCGCCAGAACATGTATGGTGCTTCTGTAAACCCCCTTGTCGTCTGCGGTTTGCAAAGCTGGGTGAAGAAAAACCTAAAGCGGCAAGATTTACTAAGGAGCCGGTTTCAAGCTTGTGGAGTCTGATTAAAAAGACCGGCTTGGACAGCGTGCTCTAACCTATGGACGGAGGACACACAATAAACCTGAGCAGGTTGCAGTGATAGAGGATATACAATCCACCTCCTAATCTAATCTAATGGTTCCAAAAAACCAAATTTCTTAAAAATATTGTTAACACGAGTAGCTCAATATGTGTGTTTTTAATTTCTCATTTTGCAAAATATATAAAATATGGTAAATAGAAAACTGGGTAAGTATTTAAAATGTATGTCCCTATACCAAGTCATGGCCTTCTTTTAGTTTTATTTATTTAATATTTTGAACTAAAACTCTTGCACAACACATAATTTTTATATTGTTATTTATTTTTAAATAATTTCATTATCAAATAATCGCGTATTTTTTTGTTAATTTTATTAATTTTTCGTTTTCTTCTAATTATCAAATACAAATTATGCGTTATCTTGTGTTAACAAATAGTATAATAAGGGTTGCTTAAAAATGTTTTATCAGTTACTTTGCCTTCAACTGAAATACCTTTTAAACATAAAATAACCGTAAAAACCTTAGGATGAACTTTTTGACGCCATAGTACTCAATATAATTACATCAATTTCTTAAATGGAAATTGTAAATTTTAATAATAATTGTAAAATACATAAAATTTTATTGCTAGTTTATTTTTATTGAAACCCATAACTTTGTTTCATTACCATTCTAATTTAAATTTTTTAATTACCAAAGAGCCCTGCAGCAATAAACAAGTTGGTAAAGTTCTTTTAAGAAGGGTCTTTTATAGACTTTTTTCTGAGACGCAAAAGAGGACCTAAATAATTATATTTTATATGACATATAGTCTTTTAAGATTATTATGTATATTTTTTTTTGCTGCGCTTGTAAGAGCTCCGGTAGAAAAAGCAAGATATTTTCGACCGAGCACCAACCATCCAAGTTATGGAATGGATGATGTGTGAATGAGAAGGAGTAGGGGTCAAGGTACAATAAGCCTTAAGGCTGCAGTGCACCACCTAGGGGCGACAGTCGAACCTGTGTGGGATGACCACATAACACCAAATATATAATAGAAACTGCCGTGTATTTGCTTGATATAATGTTAATCGCGCCATCCCTCGGATATGCTCCTAACCTAGGCAACTTTACAAAGATGCATCACGTAGGATCCTAACTACTCACAAGCAATTTTTGACCAGTGGCGCCATCTACAGTGTTATTAGGAAAGTAATATTTACCGCGGGATTTAAATTAATCTGTATTGTGAATATGGAATACAGGGTGTCCCAACTCTATTTATACACGAAATAACCTGACCCTTGTACAAGATTCAAAAAAGCTTAAAAACTATATCTTGTATCTCAGATATTTGGTTTTTAAATGAAACGCCCTTGGTTTTGACAAATTTTAACTCGTTATGAAATTTTCTATCAAAAATGTATAATGCACTATATATAAATTATCATGTGTTCTTAATGGTGTGTTTACATTTGACATTTATTGCATGATAACTTATGTCAGAAAGAAATTCTGGCTAATGTAAACGGTCAAAAATTGATTATATTTTCTTCTATTTTCAGTTTTTGGCTTTCACACGTATGTATTGTCAAGTGGTTCTGGTCAAAAATTTATGTCCGATAATTTTTTTATTGACATTAGCCAGAATTTCTGTCTGATAAGTAAATAAATGGTGCTAGTGATATGCAGGCTATCAAATTCCTTGACATTTTACTTTTGCCGTTGATAAGTATGGTGTTGATAGATGAATAGTATATCATAAATTTTTGATGTAGAATTAGTTGTAGTAAAATTTGTCAAAATGTACAGGGTTTTCACGTAAAAAAGCTTATTTAAATCAAAACCTTTTTTTTAATTTACCCGTTATAATAATTAGCAATACTGAGAATACACAAAAATGTTTTTAAACATGTTTGATTTTAAGCTTTCTTTTAATACATACAGGGTTGAAGTTATTTTGTGTAAAAATAAAGTTGGGACACACAGTATATCTTTTGTATAAGTAGTATAACTAGATAACTTAAAAATGGTAATTTTGAGTTTCTTAAAGAAATAGAGTAAAACTTTAACATTTTGTTGATTATCTAATGGAAATTCACTGCACTGACTGACCAATTTTTTTAAGTTTTAAAAGTTTGTAAACCGTGCATATGTACTAAACAGAACTAACCAAAACACATATATTTTATTGATGTTTTATTCAACCAATTTTATGTTTTGGTTAGTATGTCTTTTACATAATTTCTTAAAATAACTTTAAATTAGCTCTTTAGTTATAAAGGGTAAAAAAATGTGCTGGTTATCTATAATAGATGGAAAAATATTTATTATATTAATTTTTATTTAAGTCATAAACAATTAAGACAAGTAAAATATCACTGTTTAATATTTTATTTTATCTTAATTTACTATTTTAAATAAGTAAATCGTTTATTTCAAGAACCACATTTTTTTTTAATTAGGTTTATGCGATTGATATATATTTTTTTAATTTGCAGACCAATGAGATTTTCCTTTTTATTCTTCACAAATTGTATTTATGTGCTTTCTTTTTTAAATAATGGTTTCTTTTCATTCATGCATATATTCCAAATGAAACATATTTTTTGAGCTACACAAAATTGTATATATGTATACTGTTTTTGAAATGAACGATTTAATTTTTATAAAATACATATAAATATTCATACAAAAACACCTCTTAAAACTGCAAATGTATATTTCTGTAGTGGTATCATAAAATAAACAATTATACTAACTAAAAAAATAAGTCTAAAGTAATTTTTTCATGGTAACCGTATTCGTCGGAGTGGTTCAAATGTTTTTGAAATGCTTTGAACCATATTAGTCCTTATTTGTGAAACAATAAAATGGTAAGTAGCATTATTAACTTTGTTAAAAATTTTGTCCAAGTTTATTGATTCCGAAAATTCTATGGCACTGTTAATTTTTTTTTGGTAGGATTTAATTCGGCTGTTTAAGTTTGATACCTTAAGGCCCCAGTCCACTACCCTTTTATACAAAATTTTTGCCTTTGGAGACAGTTGAGATTGCCTTGTAACATCTACTAGACTAAGTGCACCTTTAGTACTTTTTGTCACTAAAAATAAAAAAATATATAAAATATGTACTTTAATTAAAAGAGAGAATATATGGACAAAATATAAAAGTAAAAACACTTTAATGTACTACTGACCACATGTCTGCTCATGTAACGAAAACATTTTTTGTAACATTATAAAAGTTCATGAATGCTTAAAGCTTGTGTACTAATATACCAGTACCCTCTTAACTAAAATTGGTGTTATTGACATAAAAATAAAAAATTCAAGATTTCAAGAAAATGACATACAGTGGCGGCAGACTAATTGGAAAAGATACTTAAAAACAATTTAATAATTTTTATACAGAAATGTATACGAGAAATTTTAAATTTTATTTCAATGTTTGTAGATGTTTGATTATTTATAAAAATAAAAAAGTTAAAGTACAATAAAAGTATCATTGAAATAAAAATTATTAAATTATTTTTTAAGTATCGTTTCCAATTAGTTTGCCGCCACTGTATATACCTTTAAAAACGTCATACAGCCTTAATATTAGGAAAAAAACAAAAAAATAGGATGTTCATATCTTGTTGGACTCTGTGAGGATGCATGAGAACTAAATATATAGTAACCTATTCATCACTGAAACTAGTACAAAAAAAAGAAACGGCTTATCGACTTGTCATACAAATACACAAAAGTCGAAGTTAAATAAAAAAACACAACAAAAAACTAAAATACTAATTTGTCACATTGCCATTGTGTGGCTTTTCCTTTAAATGTTACATCCAAAATTTAGGCCAATGTTTGCAGCAAAGGACAAATAGTAGAGATACATAAAGTTCTTATTAAACGAGAAGAAAATAAGTTAGACTTAAAGACACAAAAGAAAAGTTCAATAAAAAATTACTTTATTATTAATATATGTTAATTTTTTTTTAATTAAGGAGTATTATATGTATTAAAAAATAATACTTACACTTTCTCGTACAATATTTAGGTAGGGTTGTTCTCTTTGGAGTAGTACATTTACTGGACTCATCCATATTTGTTTTGGAAGTACTTGAAAGAGAAATTTCATCTAAAAATAACAAATTGTAGAATGTAATGTTGCAATTTCAAAAACAAATTTTTCACCCTCTAAGCTATTTGGCTATTTTTTAATGTCTTATGCTCACAAGATGTTTAGAGAGAGTGTTATTGCTATTACAGTATAAATTGTAAAATTTGAGATTTACTTTTCTTAGCTGTATTTAAAAAATTAGGGCAATATTTCATTAAAATATCTAATTTCTAAAAGCAAAAAGTATATATGTTTAAAATTATTTATTACATATTTATTAAATGTATACACATTTGGTCAAATCAAAAAACATAGGCAGTAAAGTAACAACATAGCGGGACCGATGCGTAATGTAAATACCCCTACTAAAAAGCTTGTTTTTACCGCAAAATGCTTTTATTTATTAACATTAAACAGGAATATATTTTTTTAGCTCAGCTCTTGGTTCACGGTATCCAAAGATACTATTTTTATTTATTTATTATACAGGGTGTAATTTGCACTGTTGTGGTAGGGTTAGTCCGCCCCTGGCAAACGAAAGAATGTAAATGTTTTTCAAGGACACTATTTTAAGAAATCCTAACTAATATTAGATCATATTAGAAAATATTTAAAATTATATTATGTATAATTATACCAGGTGGTATAAATAAGCATACACACGATCAGTCATGTCTTCCATTCGGCCTGAATGAAAGGAAGTTCGACTGTGTGTATGCCTATTAAGAGTTATTAAAAAAAAAAACGATTTTTGTGGCATCCTTTCAGGGCACATATCTCTGTAAAGAGGGACTTAAGAAAAAAATGTATAGGAACTTGTCATATTATTTTTATTTGTTCTACAGATTGTCCACGGATGAGGTTTACAAATGGATAAAAAAAAATTTCGACAAAAAGTTATGCCTAATTAAAATTTCTGGTAAAAAAAATTGATTTACAAAGAGAAAATATTAATTTTGTATACAGGGTTAAAAAAAAGCTAGAAAAACATGACTTCTCCAAAAGTAAACAAACCATATTTTCAATTTTTAAATGTCATTTATAAAGTTTCTTTAGAATAAAATTTGTAATTGACAGAAATAATAATACAAAGTTTCTCTCTATAATCTGGCAAAGACGCCTTTATCATATTCGTTTACAGCTGAAAAATTGTGTTGTGTAATAATTTGGGGTAAAAGCATGTATTTGAAAAGCAAATTATGAGACTTTTAGAGCTATTTTATTTAAAAAATGTAAAATGATTAATTTTTCGATAACACCAAAATCAGTTTATCAAACTCGTAAAGGAAATAAAGTCCTTTAAAATGCTATTCCTTATAAGTTTTCTAAATAAAGTTTTGTTTAAAAATTAAAAATAAAGGTAGTTTGCTTATGGAGAAAAATCATGTTTTCAACTTTCAAATCTTTATGAAGAATAACTTTTTCTTGAAAAGTGATTTTTTTATTCATTTGTTCTCTTGTAAACCCCATCTGTGGACAGTCTGTATATGAATCCGAAAGATTGGCCATTTTTTCTGGAACGCCCTATAAGTGTAATAAAAATAAGCGGTTTTTTAATATATCATATGAATCTAATTGCCGGAAAATATTTATGTACAGAAACAAAAACATTGCTTTCTTATCTACCAAACAACATCTAAATTGACTTACGTGTTGCAGTGGTACTGCTCTGAGGAATTGGTTGTTCTGAAATACCCATATATACATTAGATGGTCCCGGTAATGGCACTTTAAGGGGGCTAAGGTATTTAATTTCAACTCACGTTTTTCAAAGTCGGTGCCCTGATAACTCCAAAACTACTGCACCGATCCTTTTGAAATTTTAAACACTATTTCTGTACATCATTTACGAGGTAACGCTGTCGAGTTTTTTTAAGCGCATTGGTTTAAGGGGGTAAGGTATTCAATTCACAACTCACGTTTTCAAAGTCGGTGCCCCTGATAACTCCAAAACTACTGCACCGATCATTTTGAAATTTTAAACACTATTTCTGTACATCATTTACGAGGTAACGCTGTCGAGTTTTTTTTTTTTCATAATTTTGATTTTGCAATAACAAATTAGCCGATTTTTTTCCCACAAAATTGTGTTTTTCACTTCAAAGTGTTCTAAAAAGTGAAAAAATTTGGAAACAAAAAAACTCGACAGCGTTACCTGGGAAAACTATTATCTAACGAATGAACTTTGATTTTGATTTCGATGATCCAGCACCAAGTTATGAGGGCACCGCAATTCAACTTTTTCGAGACACGTCCGAACAATTACTGCCATTGCCGTATTTTTTAATATTTTTTTGTAAAATTTGATGAAACATTCTTCGAATGTCATACTTTGCACGTGGAATTGAAACTTCGCTTTCGAAAGAAAAAGAAGAGCTGAATACCTTACTGTCCAAAAATAATGAAGTATTTGAACCAAGCAATGAGCCTACTCCATATGCCGAACACTCCATTGTTTTACTTGAAGATAATCCAATATCCATGCCTCCTTACCGCATGTCAGAAGTCAAGAAGCAGCAACTTCGACAAGAATTGGACAAATTACTAGAAAGTGGTACGATAGAAGAGTGTGAGTCACCATATGCTGCTCCAGTAGTTTTAGTGCCCAAAAAGATGGTGGAGTGCGCCTGACAGTTGACTTTAGAAAACTGAATGCCATCACGAGGAAGGTAAATTGGCCATTACCAAGAATAGATGACCTTCTACATGAAGCTAAGAAAACAAACTATATGACCACTCTCGATCTAAAGAGTGGATATCACCAAGTGAATGTAAAACCTTCGGACAGAGACAAAACTGCTTTCGTTACTCCTTTCGGTACCTTCAGGTACATTAGAATGCCCTTTGGTCTTTCTACGGCCCCTGCCACATTCCAACGTTTAATGGATCGGTTTCGATCTGGCCTTCCTGATGTTTTCATGTTAGTTTATCTTGATGACTTAATTGTCATCTCTCCTACTTTCACCCAACATATTAATGACCTCCAAAAGTATTTTCTAGACTAATTCTATTCAAATTAAAACTCAATCGTTCCAAGTGCTCTTTCTGCTGTGATTCTGTACGATACCTTGGTTATATTATTTCTCCCCAGGGTATTCAACCTGATGACTCCAAAGTATCGGCCATCATGAACATGAAGCCACCTAAAAATGTTAAAGAACTTTTAAGTTTCCTACAAACCTGCTCTTGGTTTCGTCGTTTTATCGACAATTTTGCCCAAATATCAAAACCTCTGTCATCCCTAACAAAGAAAAATACACAATGGCAGTGGGGGAGTCCCAGTCTGCCTCCTTTAATAAGCTAAAAACTTTGTTAAGTACAGCTCCCATTTTAAGACAAGCAAATTCAAGTTTGCCCTTTATCCTACGCACAGACTCAAGTGGTTATGCACTGGGGGCATGTCTACTCCAGGGGAGGGTGAAGATGAACGTCCCATAGAATATGCCTCAAGATTGTTGACCCAAGCTGAGCAAAATTACAGTACCACAGAAAGGGAAGCGCTTGCCATTGTATGGGCAGTGCAAAAATTTAGAGGATACATAGAAAATGCAACCGTTCTCGTTCAAAGTGACCACCAACCCTTAAAATGGTTAATGTCCCTAAAAACACCTACCGGACGCCCTCGCAAGATGGGCCCTAAGCCTGCAAGCATATGATCTTCGTATTGATTATATTGTTGGAAGAAAAAACGTGGTTGCTGACACCCTATCAAGACCACTCACGAGAGGGATTCTGAAGAATCTATCAATCTAGTTACTGTAGACCTACCCACCAAGTCAGCTAGTGATATCAGAGCTGAACAGTTAGCTGACCCTGAGCTGAAGAAGATTATTGACGGATTAGAAACATGCACTACTGGAATTGACTTTAAGAAATGGGCCGAAAGAGGTTACATTATGTCAAACGGAATACTCTACCGGTATGATCCTGAAATTGATGAAGAAGAACCGCAACAAGTAATAGCCTCAAGCCAGATTTCAAATATTTTGAATGAATACCATGATTCTGAAACCGCTGGACATTATGGCATTGAACGCACTTATCAGCGCATTGCGCGTAGATATTACTGGCCTGGTATGAGAAGAACCATTTCAGAATACATTGGCAAATGTATTGAATGTCAACGATATAAAGTTACCAACTTAAAGCCTGCAGGACTCCTTCAAACACCAGTTCAGTCACAGAGATTTGAAGTCAGACGTCCATTGACTTATCAAATTGGTGACAAAGTTTTAGTCGATGTGCATGTGTTGAGCAAAGCAAGTAACCAGTTCACATCTAAGTTGGCTCCGAGGCGTGATGGCCCTTATGTTATTCATAAAAAGTAACCCTACTACATACTTAGTTGCTTCTATGGAAAGTCCTGATGTCCCACTTGGTAAATATCATGTTTCGGCCTTAACCCTGTACCGAGACCCAGAGGGAGAAGATACTGAGCCAATCTGCCCCTTACGCAAAAGAGGTCGACCACCCACTAGGAAGACCAGCTCAAGTCCTCCCAGTGACCCACCGGCGGAAGAAAATGAAGAAGGTAATGAGATGCCTATTGGTGAACCTGAAGAAGCGGAAGTCCGAGAAGATGGACGCAGAAGGAGAAAACCCACTGTCCCAAGATGCCCTTGTTGTACATAGATCCATATTGTGTTGCCCCACCCTCGAGGACGTTAGTGTGGTGCAAAGGGGGAGATTGTAACATACCTCCTTAATTAAAAGACTTTCATTACATATATGTTCAGCCTTAAGGCAGCATCACCTGTAAGCATGATGTGTTGCCTACCCTTAAACGTTGTTATTTGCAGTTTAACCAAAGACACTATTGACATTGCTAAAAATAGTTTAAGTTTGATTTTGATATACGTTAGAACACGTCTTTTGTTACTGTTGAAAATAGATGTTTTTCACTAATATTCTTTTCTCGCATTTATTTACCTCGACGAAAAACCCTAAAATAAGTGACGGAAATCTCTCTGTTACAATGGGATAATGATATTAGATAGTGGTAATATAATAAGTTAATTATATCCTGTACATAGTCCAAAAGTTTTAATGTTAAAAAAACAAATAGGGATGACAAAAAAATATAAAAAAGATATGGGGAAAATATTTTATATATATTATAAAGTGTGACTCATAGTGGCTTTGCAGTTACCAGGTACCAAACGAACATAACTTTTGTCATTTTGTTAAAGCTGATTTTTAAATATGTTACTTGAGCACCTATTAAAAGATATCCCTCCAAAAGTCGTATGTAAAAGTTGTAGGGTTTTAAAATAGGCATGTCCAAAAATTTTCGATGTATACAGGGTGTTTCAAAAAACAATTTTTAAAAAACTAACCCTACACCAATACCTTTTTTGGTTTACTCTGTATACATTAAAATATTTTAAGGGGATGCCTATTTGGAAAACCTATCAATTTTATATAAGATTTTTTGTTATTTCTTGTTGATAACGGCAACATTGGTCTTTCTCGGGCTATTGGTCCACCTCAAAATTTTTTGTCTGCCAAGGGGTTTGGAACTGTCAAAACTGTCGGCGACTAAGGAAATATCTAATAGGTACCCAAGTTACATAATATAAAATCCAGTTTTTACAAAATGACAAAAGTTATAAGTTTAAGCAAATTTGATCGATAAAGATCGCGTAAAATTTTAGTTGTAAATATTCTTAATATATTTTTAAAATAAATATATAAGGTCGAAAAAAATGATCGATTAAATAGTTTTTTTACAAATAAGAAGTTACAAGTTCATACTCATGCATTCGATAAAAGTTGACCATTTTTTGGAAATGATTTGGCGAGATTTTCTTAATAAAGCATTCAAATAAATAGGTGAAATTATTTAAAATTAGTTAGGTGACAGACTTGCTATCAAAACGTCGATTTTAAGTGAGACATTTATGCCGGTGCCGGTGACGGCGCCCGCGGTACCGTTTAACATATGTTTTTACAGGGGACCGGCAAATAAGTCGGGCCGGGGTTTATTCCGTTTGGAAACTTCTTGTTTAGGCACCTAATTAATTTTACCTGACCTGCCCCTTTTTTTTTTGGTTTGGTCACCTCGACAAAAATGCATAATTATTTCTTTTTGTTTGGTACCCTAAAGGTGGGAATAATAGAATTCCTAAGTAGACTTATAAAGTGTGTCTTAGTCTTGGGTTTAATAAAGTAATAAAAAAAGGATTTTCTTACCAGAACCATGACCCTCCACCTATACTTTGTAATAATAACAGAACTATTGTAATGCAATAAGACTGACACCGATTTAAGAGTCTTTACACATGCGGGTTTTATTTAAATTTGCATTTAGCTAATGCGCATTACAGCGCTCATGTAAACTTAAAATAAATATGTGTGTCTAAATTATTAAATTATATGCACACCTTTAGGGTACCAAGCAAAAAAATAATTATGCATTTTGTCCAGGGGACCAAACCAGCAAAAAAGGTCTGGTAAGGGTAAAATTTTATTAGGTGCCCAAACGAGAAGTTCCCAAACAGGAATACACCGGGCCAAGCTATGTAAAAGTAGTAAAAATACTAATTTATTTATATTGAATTCGGTGTCGGTGCCGTTACCTGGCCTCGTCATTGCCGGTGTGTAAAAACGCACCAAGTTTTTTGAGTTACTTATTTGGGTTGTTTTGTGGGTTTTTCTTATTATTGTTTTATAAAAAATGACCCTAATTGGTGTGTACCCAAATAAATATAGTATCACGATCAATTATAAATGAATTCGCCCAACCAATACAAAATAGGTTCTTTTTTTTTAAACATGACTTTTCTTTTCTTAAAATTGAGTTTTGAGTATTTTAGCTCCCGGAATATGTGAATTTTAGGTATTAAGAAACGTGACGCAGATGGTTTATGGCTAGTTTATGATCCGTTTAGGACGAACGTGCCATTTTCTAGCTATCACGAAAATAAGAAATGAATTTTACATAACAATTCGTAAACGTAAGCTTATAGGAGTTACAAGGGCGGGAATTACATTCCCTTGATCTGTCATCAGTGGCATAGCGTGAAAAAATAGGCGTGATGTTTGACAAGCAAAATAAGGTTTTCAGGTAATCACGTTTATTGGGTATTACTTTAGTTAGTTATTAGTTTCATAAAACAAAAAACATGTTTTTTAATACATTTACAAAAATAAAATGTTCGACCCTCACACTTTGGAAAAGTTGCTCCTTTGGTCCCATGACTGCGAGGCCTTAGGCTTGATGCCGTAGGCG
>JACEGR010005547.1:0-71674 GCA_014170235.1 Listronotus bonariensis
TATTAATTGTTTATTAGAAAGATCAATAAGTAAATTAAATCTTTTTAGTTCATTTAAACCTATTATACCGTCAAAATATTTATGAAAATCGAAAAGAATAAATGTAATATCGGTGTTACTTTTAAATTCTGTGAATGCAGGAATATCGGCTTTAAAACGTACTTCCTTTTCTCCTGTACCAGTTTTTATAATTGTTGGAAAATGATAAATTTTTTCGGGATAATATTTTTCTACAATAGCGGGTTTAAGTATTGAGTAATAACAACCTGTATCGATTAAAAGTTTGATAGGTGGATTTTTATTTCGATATATGGTAGACTGTTATTAATTTCGGTATGCATTTCAGATGTTAAGTCGCAAAAGGGTTTAGGCTCGTTAAGTAAAAATTTTGTGAATCATTAGGTTCTTGATAAATTTCATTTTGGTCGTAGTTTAAGTAAGAAAAATCGGTGTTATATTGATTGTCAAAATTTTCGTATTGATTGATAGGTATTTCCGGGTTTTGGTTATATTTGTAATTATCATATATATTTTCGTTTTCAACTTGAAATTCGGTGTTATTTGAAGCGTTAGATGTATAGTTCTGTTCGTCAGTTTGAGTGACGTCAGTTTGCGTATTTTGCTCGTCTTGGTCAATTTGATAGAGTTCTTGTGATATGAAATTTCTAGGTCCGGTTTGTTTAAAATGGTTTGATTGATTTGAATTATTATTATTATTATGATTTGGCATGGTGTAACTCGATCGGACGGACATCGGTTCCGGTTTATTTATGGGTGTTTGACCTGTTGGTTTAAAAACATTTTTGGGTGGACCAAAAACTTGTCGATTTGTCGGGTAATGTTTATTTTGAATTTGACGCGGTTGTACATTTATAGGTCCTCGTGGAAATTGCGGATTTGGTGAAAAATTTGGCATTTGTTGTATGGGCCTATTATAAAAATTTGGATTTTGCAAATAATTATTATTATTATTATACATAGGTCTCGGTGTATAATTTAAATTTGGATTAAAATTATTTGGATTTGTATAAGTAGGCTTCTTCTTGGTATTGGTGTAGGTTAGTGCCCAATATAAGGTAGGATAATTTAGGAATAATAATGGATTGATTGATTGGTATTGGAAAAAGTTGATAAATGTCAAAATTATCGTTTACAAAAATTGGTAAATGTATTGCGAATATTATTTTACCTTTTATAAACTTAACTTGTAACCCTGCTAACTGATAATAATTTTCTAAGTTCTGAAAGATTAATATTTTGTCATCACCATACAGAGTGGACAAATTAAAAATTAGTTGTTCTAATTGACTTGCAGAAATTACTGCGCTATGAAGAGTGTTTAATTTAGCGAACATGATAGCGTCTTCTAAATTATCTAAAAATGTGATAAAACTTTGGCAATTTAAAATTAATTGTAAAAGCATATTTTGCACCTTTATAAAGATCGTAAAATCAACAATTGTTTTGTTTAAGCCTTTTTCAAAGTTATTTATATGATTTTTAATAAGTTCTTGATTTTGAGCAAGAGAGGTTATTGTACTATTATAGTTTTCGATCAGCTGTTTAGTAAGCGAAATTTGTAAATTAATTTCTTTTTTATAAGAATTTTGGGTGTGACGTAATTCATTTATAGCAGTATCATATTTTTCTCCATCATCTGAATCTAGAGTACCAAAAATCCATTTTTGTATTTTGCCACCAAAATTTAATAAACCACGTTTTTCACGGTTATGAGGTTTAATATTATTTAATTTTAATTTTATTTGTGAAATAAGATATTTAGTATGAATTAGTAAATTATAAGAGCTATTAATATGTGTA
The DNA here is from genome assembly GCA_014170235.1 of Listronotus bonariensis. NCBI lineage: Eukaryota > Metazoa > Arthropoda > Insecta > Coleoptera > Curculionidae > Listronotus > Listronotus bonariensis. The sequence continues at coordinate 1,822 of JACEGR010005547.1, forward strand.
CTTTGTAACGATTGCATATCTGGGTAATTAAGCGATTTTTCTAATATTCTATAAAAGCATTCTATATTATTTAATTGATTAATAAGCGGATTAATTTCTATATAATGTAAAAATGTATGTTTACTCTCAATAACTTTAGAGTTTCCTAGGTTAAATGGGAGTAAAGGTATATTAATAGGAATAATGTTTATGTCATTGTTTTCTGTCTTTGTCTTTGTCACTAGCAGTATAGCTGCAACAAGGAATAGCGTCGTCAGGTTCATTGTCCTGTAAGCAAGAAAAAGCTTTAGGTTTTTGTATTTGCGATTTATGAATTATTTTCTTTTTCTTAGTAATTATTTTATTTCCGATATCTTGATCGATAATTACCGGTTTTCTTCGCGGTTTGTCTTTAGATCGTTGTGCTGTTTTGTCTGTTGCATAAACTTTTGTATTTGGTTTAATTTCAGGTGGGTCTTCTCGTGTTTCATTTTGTTTTTGATTTAATCGCGTTTTAGTGTTCAAAGATGTTTCATAGATTTTATTATAGATTGTTTTTAGTCTTTCACGTCTATCCGATACGTATTGATTTACGATTATTTCGTCAGTAAGATCAAATGGATCTAGCGAATTTATGCGTCCGTTTATGACGTCAAAAGGTTTTTGTTTCGTTACGCTGTGCGTGGAAGAATTATAACCTATTATTGCGTATTGCATTAGTTGTTTAACAGTTGAATTGGGATTTTCTAATTTCAATATTCTAAATAGTTCGATTAGAGTAGAGTGTAATCTTTCAACTGGACTGTTACTATTTGAATTTCCAGGTGTCGTAAGATGAATAGATATTTTATGAAGTTTGCAAAAATCTAAAAGTAAAGATGTTTTAAATTCTGTACCGTTATCACATGTTATTTGTTGAGGTAGGCCATGGTGACTAATAAAGGTCGACAAATTATCTAAAATTATGGTTGCCGTACAAGTTGGTTCAAGCGGGTACGCTTGTGCGTAACGTGAAAATACGTCAATTATCGTAAGAAATTTGATATTACAAATTTGAAAGGTGTCCATATGAATGGATTCTAAAGGTTGTGTTGGTGTGGGTGTTAAAGCAAATTTTATTTTAGGTGGATGTCTATCGTATTTTGTTTGTTGACATATGTCACAATTATTTATAAATTCTGTAAGGTCAGTTTTCATATTCGGCCAATAATAAAGTTTTTTCAGTGATAAAAGTCCTTCGTTAATTCCACGATGAGATTTATTATGATGATAAGTAATTAATTCTTTTTGTCTATTTTCATCGGTAATGTCATTTAAAAATAATTTTGATAAAACTAATTTATACGAGTGATTTTTAAAAGTATTTGGTAATATGACACTTAATTGATAAGCTAAATCAGATTCGGAATTTTTGACATACAAACAATATAATTTTGTAGGGCTTAAATATTCTTTAAAAAACTTTATAATTTCTTCTTTATAATTTTGCGTTAAATAAACCGTGTATCTTGTTTTTGTTTGAAACGGATTACTTTTTATAATATGGTAATGTCCATTTTCTTTTAAATTAAAAATTACTTGATTTGTATAAGTATTTAAGCAATTTTCGGTTATTGGTATATTTAATATTGGATCTTCGATTGCTGAATGAACAGTATCGGAATCTGAAATTCTAGGATTTCGTATTTGGATATCTGAGATTATTTTAATTTTTTCGGTGGTTGTTTTTTCTTTTTCTGGGCCAAGAATGTCTTTAATTTGTTGAAGTTGTTCAGAGCTTATTTCTTTATTTTCTTCTTCGCGTATATATTTTTCTACTTCGTCGTTAATATCTCCGGGGTTGCCAATAGTTGAGTCATTTTCTATCGCGTTGATCTCTGTTTTTAGAAAATAAAATCAGTTTTATTTGTTTTTAAAGAATTTTTGATTTTATTGACTGATATCGATTTTTTATTTTGTTTTTGAACATTTTAATAATGGTGTTACTTTTAAAGGTTTCTGTAAAATTAATTGTGATATTTTTTATCAGTGTAGTTAAATATTTCTGTTTGTGCGAAACCATTTTTTGCTGTCGTTAAACTTTCAGGAAAATAAAGATTGTTAATTATGCTTTCGGGAATTATCACGTCTCCGTTGTTATGCAATACTGGTATTCTCGCGGTTATAACCTCGTGGGCGTAAACTGTAATGTTATATGTTTCGTTTTGCGGCTGTCGATATAAAATTGGAATATTTAAATTTTTACTTATTAATTGTTTATTAGAAAGATCAATAAGTAAATTAAATCTTTTTAGTTCATTTAAACCTATTATACCGTCAAAATATTTATGAAAGTCGAAAAGAATAAATGTAATATCGGTGTTACTTTTAAATTCTGTGAATGCAGGAATATCGGCTTTAAAACGTACTTCCTTTTCTCCTGTACCAGTTTTTATAATTGTTGGAAAATGATAAATTTTTTCGGGATAATATTTTTCTACAATAGCGGGTTTAAGTATTGAGTAATAACAACCTGTATCGATTAAAAGTTTGATAGGTGGATTTTTTATTTCGATATATGGTAGACTGTTATTAATTTCGGTATGCATTTCAGATGTTAAGTCGCAAAAGGGTTTAGGCTCGTTGAGTAAAAATTTTGTGAATCATTAGGTTCTTGGTAAATTTCATTTTGGTCGTAGTTTAAGTAAGAAAAATCGGTGTTATATTGATTGTCAAAATTTTCGTATTGATTGATAGGTATTTCCGGGTTTTGGTTATATTTGTAATTATCATATATATTTTCGTTTTCAACTTGAAATTCGGTGTTATTTGAAGCGTTAGATGTATAGTTCTGTTCGTCAGTTTGAGTGACGTCAGTTTGCGTATTTTGCTCGTCTTGGTCAATTTGATAGAGTTCTTGTGATATGAAATTTCTAGGTCCGGTTTGTTTAAAATGGTTTGATTGATTTGAATTATTATTATTATTATGATTTGGCATGGTGTAACTCGATCGGACGGACATCGGTTCCGGTTTATTTATGGGTGTTTGACCTGTTGGTTTAAAAACATTTTTGGGTGGACCAAAAACTTGTCTATTTGTCGGGTAATGTTTATTTTGAATTTGACGCGGTTGTACATTTATAGGTCCTCGCGGAAATTGCGGATTTGGTGAAAAATTTGGCATTTGTTGTATGGGCCTATTATAAAAATTTGGATTTTGCAAATAATTATTATTATTATTATACATAGGTCTCGGTGTATAATTTAAATTTGGATAAAAATTATTTGGATTTGTATAAGTCATATTTTGGTTAAATTGTCTCATTTGGTTATTTTTTATTGGCATAATTTTTTGTGGTACTGGGCATTTAAAAAGATTTTGAGAATATTGGAAGTTTTCTTCTTCCGTAATTTGAGTCATAGCAGTTTCTAGACAATCAGGATTTTTTAGTCTAATTATGCTTTGTAAATGCCCTGGTAGACCTCGAATGAAAGTCCTTAAACAAACTTGATCATATTGTCTTAAATGAATGATTTTAGTATCTGCATCCATTACGTTTGCAGGTATTGAATTTATTTTTGAGCTAAATTACTTCTAAGAACTTGTAATCTTTTAGCAAAATCTAAAGGACGTTCATTTTTAAATGGAGTGGTCATAAACAAATCTTGTTCTAAGCATTCCAAGTTTCGTTTATCACCAAAACAATCTGATAAGGCTATTTTTATTTGTTCCCATGTTGTCAGTTCCATTCTACAACCTACTAGTATTTGTGCTCGATCAACTAATTTGACTCTTATGGTTCTTAATAAATAATCATTTAAAATTCGATCATTTAATTGGCCATAGGTTGTAAATAGGAAATTACCAGCTGATATAAAACTATTCAATGTGTTTGCGTCGCCACTGAATGGTGCAATGGTATCTACAAACATTTTTAATAATTGATAATTAATTGGCTGATTTTCGTTTGCCATTGTGATTGTTGAGTTTACTGATCTATTGGTATCTTTTAGTGTTAAACTTTTGAAAAATTGACCAATAAGTTCGTCAATTTCGGTTTTACTTTTATTCATAAAATAAAATTTTAATCAATAATATTTATTATTTATAGAATTTTTGATCTTAGTTATTTTATTGATAAATTTCGGTGTTATATAATTTTGTTAAAGTAATTTATTTTACTAAAAATAGAAGTGTGAAAGAAAGTTCGAATAAAAGTACTTTCTATTTGTTGCTTATAAACTACTTAAAACTAAGGTATTTTTAAATCTTTATTTCTCTCCGTATTTAAGCTTAAAAGAATTTATTTCTTTTCTGACTTAAAATATATATATTTCTTTGTTAAAATTATTTACTTTTTATTTCTTAACTTATTTGATTTTCAATAATTAATCTTTATTTTATTGATTGATTTTCCCTAATCTAAATTTCAATCTTGCCAACCGGGCAGGACGAAATGTTCCCTAATCTAACTTAACTTATTTTCAACTTTCCAACCGGGAAGGATGAAATGGAAACAGGAATAATTGGACACTCACCCTAAGGCGCTCGATCTTTTCTTCCTGTTTGGGGTTTGATCCTTAACCTTATCCTTGTAGCTTGTGGTGGGTTGATGGCTTCTTTTGCACGCTGTTGAACTCAATCACCCTCGGTGCGTTAGAGAGTCTATCACCCGCGGATTCGTCAGAGTCTAAGGGTTGAAACCCACGTTTTCACGATAAAATCGTCCCGATGACGTGGCTTTTACCGAAAAACTACCCTGTTTATCCTACCGACTGCGCCAGTTATGATTAATTATCTACGAAAACCGTTTTTAAAAAATCAATTTTATTTGTTTAAAGTACAAAGAATGGATTAAGAATGGTTAACAATGTAAAATGGGTTATATTTATAAGCTAGGTCTTATCTTGCTGCTGACTGGGCTTTCTGTGAACTTCTGGTACTATTCAGCTTTTATGATAACTCAATAAAAGCTGCATTTAAACACACTAAAACAATAGGAAATCTTTTCACTAAACTTAAAGATAAAGATGACAAACTAAAAAAATCCAACGTAATATATGGTATTCCTTGCTCCGAGTGTGATGGCGTATATAAAGGACAAACTTCTAGAGTATTTAAAGATAGAATAACACAACATAAAAGTGATTGTAGATTAGGAAGAAACTCATGTGCTTTGTCTCAACATTATAATCAACTTGGCCATATTTTTAATTTTGGGGAAACACAAATTTTGGGTATAGAGGTAAATAACAACAAAAGAGTAGTTCTAGAGATCTATAAACATTCTAATAGTATCAACAAAAAACTGATATTTACAATCTAAGTGTCATTTATTCTAATTTACTTAATTTAAACCTAAAACACAGCACAAACAATGAGTCCAACAGTTTTTTGACTACAAATTAAACGAGCTACCACACCAAAATTCTTAAATGAGAAGGGGGTCGAGTGATACATTATTTTAAAGGTACTGACGAATGGCGCAACTTTAACAATTACCCAAATACCTGATTGGGGTGGCCATATTTCCGAAACTAATAAAGTTAGATGTACCTAATGTGGTATTTTCTTAAAGCTCTTTGAAAATCTTTTTAATGGTGATACTGGTGATAATATACAAGGCAAGGATAAAAAGTATTTATTTTTTAATTAAGCACAAAGTATATTATTTCACCAATAAAAAGGTCTTTAAAAGAGCTTTAGGAAAATACAACATTATATACATCTTACTTTATTATTCTCGAAAATATGGCCATTTTAATTAGGTATTTGGGTAATCCTTAAAGTACCGCAATTTTGTAGTGGGTAAAGATATTGACTTTATATTCTAGGGTTATAAAGTACTCGTCAGGAGCTTTAAAATGATGTAACACTCGACCCCTACTACTTTAAGAATTTTGGGCTGATGGCCGCCTCAATAAATATTTTGACGTGTTTCGGCGATTTTCTCAAATCTGTCCCTTTTCGCAGATAGCTTAAGTGGTAGGTTTTTTAATGAACACCCTGTATGGTTTGCATTTCGGATACTAAGTTCGAAAATGGTTTAGTCTAGTTAAGCAAAAATTTGTCAGAGTTAGTCATAAGAAAGATCGGTATTATATTAATTGTCAATATTTTTGTACTGATTAATTGGTATTTCCGGGTTTTGGTAATATTTCTAATTATTATATGTATTTTCGTTTATCAGCTTGAAATACGGTATTATTTGAATTTATCACTGTATTGGTTTTTTGTCAGTTTGAGTGATGACATTTTGGTTATTTTGGTCGTCTTGGTCATTTAGGTAAAGCTCTTGAGAGATATAAAGTTTTCAGGTCCGGTTTGTTTAATAATTTTGATTGATTTGAAATATTATTATTATTGTGATTTGGCATAGTGTAACTTGATCGGACAGACATCGGTTCTGATTTATTAGTAGGTGTTAGACATGTTGGTTTAAATTCATTTTTAAGTGAATCAAAAACTTGTCTATTTGTTAGGTAATTTTTGTTTTAAATTTGATGCGGTCTTCGCGGCATTTGCGGAATTGGGGAAAATTTTGGAATTTGTTGTTGTGTATGCCTATTATAAAAATTTGGATATTGCAAATTACTATTATTATTATTATTGATATACATATGTCTTAGTGAATAATTTAAATTAGGAATAAAAATATTCGGATTTGTTTAAGTCATATTAGGGTTTAATGGTCTCATTTGGTTATTTTTAATTGGCATAATTTTTTGTGGTACTGGACATTTAAAAAGATTGTGCGAATATTGAAAGTTTTTCTCTTTCGTTATTTAAGTCATAGCTATGTAATCAAGACTTTTTAATTATATTTTGTAAATGCCCTGGTAATCCTCGAATACAAGTTCTTAAGCAAACTTGATCGTATTGTCTTGAATAAATTATTTTAGTATCTGTATTTATTATTTTTGCAGGGAAAGAATTAATTTTCTAAGCGAGATTACTTCTAAGATTTATAGCAAAATCAAAAGGACGTTTATTCTTAAAAGAGTGGCCATAAACAAATATTGTTCTTAGCATTTAAAGTTTCATTTATCACCAAAACAATCTGATAAGGCTATTTTAATTTTTTCCCCTGTTGTCAGTTTCATTCTACAATCTACAAGTATTTGTGATCGATCGATTTACTTAACTCTCATTGTTCTTAATAAATAATCATTCAAAATTCGATACTTAGTTGACCATAGGTTGTCAATAGGAAATTACCAGTTAAAAAAGTATTTAAGATATTTGCATCGCCATTAAATGGTGCAATAATGTCTATAAACATTTTTAATAACGGATAACACAGCCCCACAAAAAATGAAAGTTCATACACAAGAATCAGATTTATATATTCTCATGTATTTTTCGACGCTGAATTTGATTCCAAGCTCAGAAATGGCCCCACACGTCTGAAATTGGCCCTAGGGGCTGCTATAGGATCTAAAAGAAGGTTTGCGGGATAAGTCGGGGTCTCGAAATCGGTTTCAGCGTCGAAAAATAAATGGTCTGATTTTTATGTATGAACTTTTATTTTTTTTTGCGGGGCTGTGTAATTGATCGACTAATTTTCGTTTGCCATTGTGATTGTTGACAGGCGTGGCCCGTGACTTTTTGGAGTAAATTTTCGGACCAAATAATAATTAACCCTTAAATCAACCGGACAGTAAAATTAAAGTTAAATACTAAAATAATTAGTGCAAAGTAATATTATAAAATGGTTTTGTTATATGTAATGTTATTTAATATAAAAAAATATATATATGCGTTTTATTAACAAACATGTAATATTACTTTTATTTATACATGCATTAAATTACCCAACACCTTCACCATTTTGTCCCTTTAAAGGTAAAACCCATTAAGTGACATTTTTTATGGTTTAGCTAATATTACCAATAATTGTATAAATGTTTTAGAAAAAAAGGAAACATATATTTTCGTATTTAACTTTTAACTAAGGCATAATAAAAATCATACGTAAATACACATAAAACAAATATTTTTTTTACAATCAAAGTACTAGAAAACCACGAAAATAACAATATAAACAAAAGCATCAGCGTAAAAAACAATAACCTCAAAATCTTCACATGAAAACATAAAAAGTTACTAGATTATATTAAAATTGATCCAATAAATTAGAACAAAGTCTGTAAGGTGCAATTTACTGTTGCAAAAATGAGGTTAAAATTCTTATTGTGCACAACATAAAATAAATTGTAAAAATTACCTGGTCAATAAATTGGTGTAAAATATGCCCACTTCAGGGGCTTTTAACCAGCAACTTCAATTTTTACTTAAAATTTGCAAAGGGCCAAGAGACACATGGTTTCATTAATTTAAAATTTGTAAAATTAAAGTACATTTTTAAACATAAAATTCGGATAAATTTTTTTTATTTATATTGTAGATTACCTGACAATCTGATCTTTATAGACACAAATTGCAAAAATAAATTAACACTGTTACCTATTGTCTTTACCATTTTTATACATATACTACCGTTTTACACAAGAAAGTTTTTGAGGTTAGGAGATTTTCTTACAGCTTCTAAAATTATAAAATAATTTTAGTTTGTCATTTCAACGTTCGAGATATCCTACCATTTATTGATTACCAGTATTTTGGGTTGCCTGCCAATTACCAACAAAATAACCCGGTGCGAATTATCATAGTCTCTAATTGGTCGGGCATTAGCTCTTTACTATCTTACGTTGTGCGAGTGTGTTATTTATTCTCTGGGTTTAATGCATCCTGCATTGCCATACAGGCACCGATCAACAAAAAGGCTGACCCGGGATGAGTTTTTGATTATTTAAATTGTTTATTAGGGAGTTTTTGCATAGTAATAAATTTGTACGTTTGGTTGTTGGAATGTTAGGATTAATTGCTATTATTTCTTTGGTTTTTTTGTTAATTAGGTTGGTCATTGACCAATTGACCTTACGGACGAGCTGCGCCGGATTGTTGAATTTACTAATCTGTTGCTATCTTGTAGTGTTAAACCTTTGAAAAATTGACCAATAAAATTACCAATTTCGATCCTGTTGTTTTTAGTTATAAAATTCAGATATTGATTTTATTTATGAAATTTTGGTCATATCAATTAAACTGATAAAGTTTTGGTGTCATATTTTTTTGTCGTAAAAGTAATACCTCAAGTAAATAAGTAAAAGTATGAAAGAAAGTGCAAATAAAAATACTTTATTTTGGTAACCTTTAAACTACGTAAAACTAAGGTATTTTTAAATCTTTATTTCTTTTCTTATTTAGGCTTACAAGAATATATTTCTTTCTTAACTTAAAATATACATTTCTTTGTCTTTAAACTAATAAATTGTTATTTCCCAAATCATTTTATTTCCAATATTTAATATTTATTTGATTAATTGATTTTTTTACCTAATTTTAACTTTATAACCGGGAACGATGAAATAAAAACAGAAATAATTGGAGACTCACTCGTAGGCGCTCGATCTTTTCTCCTGTTTGGGAAGTTAATCCTTAACTTTTCTGTAGCTTGTGGTGGTGGTGCCGGCTTCTATTGAACACTGTTGAATCTAATCATCCTTGGTTTATCAGAGTCTAAGGGTTAGAACCCACTTTTTCATGATAAAATCGTCCCGATAACGTGGCTTTTACCAAAAACTAACATGTCTATCGTACCGCCGACTGCGAAAGTTGTAATTATATATCAACGAAACCCGTTTTAAAAAATTAATTCTACATATTTGTTACAAATACGAAAAAAGGATTAGGAAGGGCATACAAAAGTACAATGGTTATATTTATAGGCTCGGTCTCATCTAGCTGCTGACTGGGATTTCCGTGAACTTCTGGTACCATTAAGCGCCTACCTGCACATAACTTGGACCATGCACAATATTCTAAATTATTTTTTTTGTAAATTTAATATTAAAAAGTTTTGCAGCTACAGAAATGATTACATAGGAAAGGAATTGTAGTTTTTAGAGCTAATTTTAAATAATTTTTTGTTTGGTCCAAAAAAATTATGGCTTACTAAACGGTTTTGTATTTCTAATAATCTTTTTTCCTCTGTAACTCAGTTTATAGAAAAAAAGTGTAAATAGGAAACTTGTAGATAATTATCTTCTTAATAAAAAGGTAAAAAATCGATATTTTATTTAGTAGTCCGTTTGTAAGCTACGACGTTAACTTGCATTTTTTAACTGACAACCATAGTTGGCTACGACATTCTTAAAAAGGCCTTTTAATAGGCTGTGTATACCAAGATATACTTTAAATTAAAAAATACGCGGTTTAAGACATAATTACTTTTTAAAGAACTTTTTAACGTCAACAACATTTTTATAACTTTTCAATAAAGTATTTTAGTTTTTTTTTTAAGTTTTTAAAACCTGACGATACATTAGTAGTTTTTAAATGTGTCAAACTCCAAAAAACAAACCAAATTAAATTAAATAAATAACAAAAAATAGTACGAATCAATTTAACTAGTAGATTTACTACTATAAAAATTAAAATAGTTAGTTATTGATGCCAAAACGTTAATGTAGACCAGTCGCAACGTGTTACCATAACATTGTTGCTAACACTCTTTAATCTTTACCGCTCACCCTTCGATAACAAATAACTTGTTGAAAAAACAAATAACTTGTTGCTTTTTTATAACAGTTACCAATAATGGTATCTAATGTTTTTAAAATTTTATTAGAAAGCAACAAGTTATTTGTTTTTCCCACAAGTTATATGTTGCCGCAAAAATTTTGCGGCAACATGTTGCGACTAGTTCACGTTAACCTTTTCGGCTTTAAAATTGACACAGTTTTGTTTAAACCAGCGACGCGGGTACTCCTAATAAAGATGGAATGGTCAAAGGAATCAACAATTCAATTATAAGATTTGTTTAAAGAAAATAAATTGTTGTGGGATGTTGCTTGTTGCCTTTTTGAATATTTAAATAAGGATGTTTTGAAGCTGTCAACAAGTTATAGAAATAAGTATTAGCAACAAGCTTTTGTAACATTGTTACTAAATGAGGACACGGCTTTAGATAACATTGTTGAGTAGCAAGTATACCTTGTAATCATAAATTATCACTGTTACAAGATCTGAGTCTCACAAGCATATAAGAATTAAAGTATTGATTGAAAAGGCTGTTAAAAAAAGGAAAGAATTTTAAACAGTACTAGTTTACTTTTCTTCGCGGTCAAATTAAAAAACATATTAGTTTAAAAATTATTGTCATTTGCTCAAAATGGACCACTACTTTTAATATCGGATTACACCTTACTATTAGAAAGATAATTATTTGCAAGTTTTCTATTTACACTTTTTTTCTATTTCGAATATTAACTGAGTTACAGAGATTTACCAATTTTAACAAAAACAACAAAATCTTTTTTTTTTCTTTTTAATATATAGTAAGCCATGTTTTTTTTTCTGAAAGAAACAAAAGTTATTTAAACAAAGCCTTAAAAACTACAATTCTTACCCTATTTACCCATCTCCGTAGCTGCAGCGGTTTCTGAGATCCCCTCACTAAGCATCGAAAAAAATCATCACACTGGACAATACGCTCTTTATCTTTTTATTTTTAACAAAACTGATTACGTATAAAAATTAATTTGCAAAAAGTATCATGTCGCTTGTTTTAATATTAACTTCATTTTCCGCTCAAATATTTACACTTTTTCTTTCATATATGCAATTATAATTTTAAATACCTTTATTATACCTTGGATAATAAAAATCCCTCTCTTTATTTTTGAAATGCTTTCTTTATTCTAAGCTGATCGCTTGTGAATTTCATAAAAAATTAAATTGAAAAAAGATAAATTAAGCCTAAGATATTGACTTTGTAATTTTTTGGCATTTAACTAAAACGTATGAGAATAAAGACGTCATCAATGTTAAGAAATAATGATTAATATTACGTAATTATGTATTTTATTACAAGACCTATAAATTTAATCTAATAAGCTATTTAATATATTTTTAAAAGAATTTTCTTGGATAATAATTGAATGTACAGGGTATTTGTTTTAAGGGAAAAATAACATATTCTTTTTTACTTTTTCCGTATTTTTTAAGGATTCAAGATAGCCAATAGTTATTTACGCCTAAAAAGTCACATTTTTGTCTTATATTATTTAATAAAATATATTAACATTAAATAAAGGTTATGCAGGTGATCACCTGATACAAATTCCATATTTGTTTTTTATAATTCATGATTTTTAAATAAAATGCAACTGATAATAATGTTATATTACAACTGTCAATAAAATGCCGGTAAAGCAAAAAGAAAATTTAGAAAAACTAACACCAAATCTACTAATAGGTAAATGACTTTGAAGTATTAGGTACCACCTGCGTCACCTGTATTTTATTGTCACTATTTGAGCCTAAATAACCAAAAGACAGTAAAAGATAGACATATAGTACCATTAATAAAAAACACTTAAAATTGAGTATAAAATCCAAAAATGTTATATTAAAGATGGTGTTCCGTTTAAAAAACGCAACATTTATGGCGTTAGTCTTATGTTTTTCATTCAATTGATTTTTTATTGGGATTTTTAAATTCTCTGAGCAAGAATACATCGATTGACTACCTTGAATTTTTTAAGAAATACGAGAAAAGTCAGAAAATATATTTCTCTTAAACGAAATACCCTGTTCAATGATTTAATAAAAACACAAGATCGCGAAGTGGTCAAACGTTCTTTTTAAATTATTCTTCATGAAACTATTTGCCAATCTTGTAAAAAATATTTCGATTCTTTAATCGACTTTAATTTGTAGGTCAAGTGGTAAACGGCTAGAATATTTTCTGAAAAATTTACTTTAAAGCAACCAACAAAGAATTTTACTAATAATAAAATCCAATACTTTTTATTAATTTTAACACCCAGTTTGCATGAAAAAAATGTTTTTGCTGTTAAACGGTATTGGTGATTTAATCACTTATCTAAATAAAATGTATTTAAACAATGATGTTGTGTGTTTGGACTATTTTATAATGAGAGAAAAATTCATATATTATATCACAAGACCTATAAATTTAATCGATTAAACTATTCAACATATTTTAAAACAATATTTTATTTGGAAAATAGTTAAATGTAGTATAATAATTTAATAAAAACACGTGACCGGACAGCAATTGAGGTTTTTTTCAAATATTTGCCATTTACTAGCCAATTTTGCAAAAAATATTTGAATAGTTTATTCAATTTGAATTTGAATGTGAATTTACCTATCAGATATCTCATAGTCTAGCGGTATAGCTTTGAGTTCTCACGTAGGTGGCACGAGTTCCAATTCCGGCGCAGGCGAGACTTTTTAACTAATTTATAGGTCGTTCCGAATATGGTTAGATGATGACGTCAGTCTACAGAAACTACCCCTATCTAGCATGTGGTTTTGTGTACCTCAGGGTACAGTTTTATCACCAAGGCTTTATAATCTGTATACTGCCGACATACCTAAATACCCTACAACCAAGGTGGCACTATTCGCAGACGACGCACTAATTTACGCACATTCTTTTGCGGCTAACGTAGCAAAGCAACATATACTGAACCACCTCCACTACTTAAAACCATGGTATGATAAATGAAAAATTACGGTGAATGAAAGTAAGAGTGAATAATAAAAAAAAGTTTACGAATCATAAAATAAATATACCGATCAAATACAATAATAAATATATAACACCTCAAAAGACTGTAAAATATTTAGGAGTAGTTCTGGATGAAAGACTCTCCTTTAAAGAACATACAACACACAAATTAAAAAAGGCTTATGTAGCGATGCATAGCTTATATGCCATACTATCGCCACGTTCTACATTATCACCACAAAATAAAAGGGTAGTCTATAAACAAATCATAAGACCAGTGCTCACATATGCAGCATCGGTATGGAGCTGCATATCTGACACACAAATGTCCAGATTGCAGAGCTACCAAAATAGGATACAAAGGTAAACCGTGGTGACCCGACGGACGGACAGAAATGGTCTCAAGCGCGCTACTTTAGTAGCAACACTACATGTACTTAAAAATAAATAAATCAAGCAGGTTTTTAACACTTTTTCCTGCGAAAACCGCACATAACAAATTAATATTAGCTTAGAAAAACTAATTTTCCATAAGCATTTATTATGCACATCAAAATTGCAATGACGTTTGAATGGTCACACCGGAATTCGTCGTACAAATTGTACAAAAAATCATATATTGTTCCCACAGGAGCCAAACACCCTGCTCCGGCCTTCCGGCTTGTCTGTCTACAGAACCTGAACAAGGACAAACTGTAGATAAATATAATGTATATAGATGTATTATATATGATGTAAGATACAAATAATTGATTAATAAAGCACTTTAAGTAGTAGTAGTAGTAGCATGTGGTTTAAAATCATTCCCTATTTTATGTTGGGCTTTAGGATGGCGATAAAAGTGCAGATCGAACCTTAAATTTCTCCCATAAGAAATACACGGCAAAAACCACCCTTCTGATGCTCATACGTACATATAACATCTACTGTCAATTGGGGCATCATCAAGGTGTCTACGACCTGAAGCGGCTATGACAAGTCTTAACGAAGACGAACCAACCATGGTAGCCGAATTCTTACAGGTTATTATTTATTTATTTATTTTTACTGTCATTAATGGGCCATATGCCCAAAGAACTTTACCTTTTATTAATGTATTTATATCAAGGCTCAAGAACCATTCATTTATATATATACCTGGGTGTCTAGTTTCCGGCTGCCATTTTTTCTTTATTGATACTGCTGAAATTTGGTAGGGTTGTTAGACTAACGAAAAGTCATTTTGTCATTTTAAAGTGTATATAATAGGTTTTTGGTTTTTACGACTTTCGGTTTTACCAGAAATTACTTCTGATTTTTAAATGGGACACACTGTATATTTTTGTTTTTCGGATTCCCCAGGTTATTTTTAGTCGAAATACAATATTTTTAAAACAAATTTTAGTCAAATTTTATTTTTAAATCAAATTTTTATTTTACATCTAGAGTGTCATGATCATTATTAAATCACTTCTTGTATTATTTTTTTATTTTCATTTTATTTTAACTTTCAGAAACATATAAAAACGATTTTATCTTTTTAAACTTTTTTACTAGAGGGCTTTTAACTTCACTTTTTTAGTTTTTTTACTCTAGCTCAAAAACCAAAATAGGACGGACCATATCACTTTTATAATATTTCTATATGCAGTATTTTAAAACGAATCCAACGATGTTAAACACTAAGACACTTTATTTTCTTTTAAGAAACAACATTTATTACGTAAGTAATAATCTTTTGGTACTGAATGGGGTACGTCGCAATTTATCGTAGATGCCATGAAAACAGAAACTAATAGAATATGTTGTAAAAACAATTGCTTGTGTTCCGTTAAAAGTTCGAGAAATAAAAACACAGTTTTGTGTTTTTGTATCTTCTACGATGTTAAAATAATTTTAAGTTAAATTTGGTATTAGGATAAAATTTAATTGTTAATACCAAATTTAACCTACAATTCTTTTAACATCGTAGAAAATACATAAAGACAAACTAATGTTTTTATTTCTTGAACTTTTAACGGAACACAAGCAAATGTTTTATAACATATTCTACAGGGTGTTACAAAAACATGGACCATCGCTCGTGGGGTAATTCTTTACTAAAAAATAATTTAAAAAAGTCTTATGCACATGTGTCCGGAACGTATGGTTTCCGATATACAGGGAGTTAAAGTTTCATTTTTTTTATTTTTTTTTTAAATGACTTCGATCTAAAAGTTACACTTCCATTAAAATTACTTATTGAATTTTACTCAAACAGTTTCAATATAATCAAAACTAAATTGTTTTATTAAAACCACTACTTTATATTATTTAACAGCAGTAAATTTGTTTGCAGAACACTTCTAAGGTTTTTTGAAGCCAACAACTTAAGGGCCGATATTTAATACGGAAAGTTAATTATTTTGGTGTAATCTAATGCTATTTACCCTTTTGTTGTTTGCTGAGGGACCAAAAGATATATCTATCTCACCACCGTTTCCAGTTTGCCTTTACGTAAGTTCTGTTTTGTGCATTAAATTCGTCTTTTATCTAACATCTCTAGATTTAAAATAAATTTATATTGTCAAAACGCCCAAACCCGTCGGTTTATTATTTTTCACTTCGGTTTTTTGACGAAAAAATGTCTAATCATATAAATATAGTACAATCCGAAAAACAGTAACAACTATTAGCTTTATTTTTTTAAATGAAAACACCCAATATTTATTTTATTTTGGAACATTGGATGTACGTTTCATATACCATGCCCTATACTTATTAGTAGTTAGTAGAAGAACCTGAATGGTGGGTTATCTCAGCAACCGTTAAATACATATAAACCAAATTTTTGTACCAAGGGGTAACTGGACATAAAGAATTTAAAAATTATATTTTCAAGGTTGCTTTCTTTCTAGATTGGGGAATTTTAAAATTTTAAATGGAATACCCTATTTTTATAATTGTAATCAATTGATTGTATCAAATTTATTATGACCTAATTATATCGTTTCTTTACTCTTGTCAATTTCAAAGATATGGCATCAAGCTTGAATACAAAAACGACCAGTCTATTATCCTTAAAACGATCCAACCGAAATTCGTCAAATTAGAACGGAAGAGTATGATGTGGAAATATCCTCAAGACATATCTCTTTTGTGTGTGTAGAAACAACGTTAGGGTAGTTAATGGCTTGTAGGTTGGTAGGTTGGTTCGTTTATTATTATTAATTAAGGATTATTTTAAAAATTATGTTTAACCTTTTAGTTCAATTTGCTTTAAAAGTGTGTTTTTTAGTTTTTTTAACTATAATTATTTTTTGCTTTTTAGTTTGATATGCTATAAAAGCATGTTTTTTAGTTTCTATAAACTAAATTTTCTCCCTCTCTTTTACAGTTTCGTTCGCAATCCTAGTTAGTAGACTACACTAAAACCACAGCCATGCACGTAATTATTCTATTCAATTGCAGATGGCGCTGTATAGGGCGCCTGCCTTGTAGTGTATAGAAACCCGTAATGTCAAACAGAAAATTTATAGTTAACGTGTTTTATATAATACCGTCATTCCCCGATCCGAATTAAGTACAAATAGAGGTTTTACATTAAAAAATTAGTGTTTTACTGGTGACTCACGGACCCATTAAAGTTACATACATACATACATATTTACAATTGAAACTCATAAAAGCGTGTTAATAACCTATAGTAAGTACATTTACTTTCTTGTGAGTTTTAAAAAGGTACTAGATTAATGGGATTAAAAACATATATTAGTTGCAAAAAAATGGATAAAAAAATATTGATATACCCTTTAAAGTACTAGCACATAAAAAATAAAAGAACTTGTAACTGATGCCTACCAATTAAAAAATATCTTGGGATACATTATCCGAACCGCGTATATCTACAGATCTTGCATCTTCGGAACAAAACATTAAAGATGATGAAAATATCGTTTAAATAAATGTTTAGTTTTAGCTAATAAAACAAAAATTAGTTTATTTTTTTAGTACATATGAAATATTATTCTTGCTTTTTCGGAACAAAACATTAAAGATGATGAAACTATCGTTTAAATAAATGTTTAGTTTTAGCTAAAAAAAATTTTTTTTTTTTGGTACATATGAAATAACATTTTGCCGAGCATAGAAACTACAAAAACATTGTTTACGTGTTTGGCTTTTTATCACGTAAAGACAGTAACAGCATATAATGCGTTCATAAATTTAAATACCACGATTTATAAGGACTTTTTTTTATTTTAAAGAAAAATGCAATACTAGATTTTCGTTTTTTTTTAACGGCATCTAAACCAGTTCTCTAAAATGGTCTTGTAAGACCGTAAACTTTAAGGTATTTCCATTAAAATTTTTCTATCACAAATCTGTTAGAACTGTAAGTACCGTTACAATAATGAATATGTGGCTGGAGCGTAGTGCAGCGGTAACGTATCAGCTTCTCACCGCAGGGATCCGGGTTCGAATCTCGGAATCGGATATTGGTATTTAATCGCTCGTCACCTCAGAGATGGCTTGGCAAACCATTGTGTAGTATTCTGCCTACCCCAGGTAGTAGTCTAAAAGGTGCTGTAAAATGCAAAAATTGCATGTTTCAGTGCTTGGATAACGTTGACGGAACAGCGTGGAAAAGAGGTTAAAGATCTAATAACTCGACACCCACGGTACTCTGGTACTTAGGCATTAAGCCTTCGTAGGTGTCAAACAGATTAAAAAAGAAGCAATAAAGCCCGTTTACTTATTACTTTATATTATTTTTGACATTTTGAATTAGTAAGTAAAGCAAGGTAATAAAAAACAAAACAATATTTTGCTTTCCACAAAGTAAATACACACTGCAAATTGTGGAATTCAATAAAATGTTGTTAACGTTGTTTTAAATAAATCTTTTTAAGGTAATTTTGCTTAAATATAAAAAACAAGAAAGATAACCTTAAGAAAAAAAAAACATTTTTTAAAGTTTTTGCAAACCCTAAATATAGCATACATTTTTTTCTTTGTGAATCATATTTATTTTTAGTAAAATATTTTATCAGAATGATCTCTCTGAAAAATACATTTGTTTATCCAATTTTGCTCCTGTAAATTTCGTCTAAAGTCGTGTTTCTTTGAAGACAAAACAAAAACATTATATTTATGTAAATAAAAATAAAACACTTTTTATATTTGTATATTTAACTCGCAAATAATAACGTAATCAAATTTCGGCCCTCTAAGGAGTCTGATAACGCAAAAGTGCTTAACCAAACTCGCCCTTTATTTTTACTAATTACAACTTACATTTTAGGAAATTTGACTTAGAAATCTGAAAAATGTAAAAACTTTAATTTTTAGTCATGTGTAATTTAGCAAGAGTCGAAAATTATTATGCCAAATACCGCAGCTGAACTTCAACATACCCTTTAAGGCAACCTTATAAAGGTTATATAAATTCTTTTCTTAATTTGAATAAGTCGACTGGTCCGTAATATATAGATTAGTGATAAATTCTTAATATTTAAAAAATTTACAGGGCCAGGGCCGATCCTAGACCATCTGCCGCCCACGTGCAAATTAAAATTGGCCGCTCCTATGCCCGAGGGGATAACCACCCTGCCAAATTTTAGAAAACAATTTCCTTTAACTAATAATTGCCCAGAATTCCACCATAAATATCCAATAATTCCTTATAATAGTTTCTCATAAAATAGCTTAATTTACCCTTATATATTATAAAAAAGTTTAAGGGTAATTTTATGTTTTTTTTAAGAATATACCGGGTGGTCCATTAAATGTGCACAAATGGGTAATTATTTTATTTGCATTTTATCATATGTATAGTTTTTATAACAATTAGTGCAATAAACTTAAAATGTATTAGCAGTACTTAATTTGACCAAAAGTTTAAGAGTATACAGAGTAGTTTAAAATAATTAAAAATGCTAAAAAAGTACCCTTATTTCAAAAATCATATGAAATAGTTCTTTCTTCTAACAAGCGGTTTTTCCATCGGTAGGCCAAAATAATAAAAAAAACAATAACTCGCCACTTTTACTTTTTACCTTATGGCGCGTCTACACGTGCATGGAATTCGTGGCGCCAGTCATTACTTGCACGCCAGTCGACATATCACTGCAAGTGTAAATCTCTACTGGCGCGCCAGTATATCCGTACGGGCATAAAAGTCTAAAGGTATGGCTAGTTTCCATATGCATGGAATAATGGCGCCAGTTTATTTGCACACGGAAACATTACAAATTAACTGGCGCCAGTTTTTGCTTTTTTGTGCTGTTTTGTAGCAATATCCCCCTAATAATGGCAAAAGTTAATAAAAATACATACAAAAATAATCAACAGACAAAATAAAAAAGTTTTTAGAGGTATATAAATAGATTGTCTGTGCCTATGGAACTACAAAATAACATCCGTACACCATCACATAAAGATTGTCTACGGTTTTATCCGCGGTAACAATTGGTGACAACTTTACCTTATAATACACGAATTAAACATCAACAACGCATTGGTAAATACAGTTTTACAATTGGTCAATAATAAAAATGAGTAAAAAGTAGAGTTTTGCAGGAATTATCACTTTTCTCGAGGTTTATGGACAAAACTCGTGTTGATGGGACGTTCATTCTAATACACGTACAACGACAGAGATTCTCGGGAAAACCTCTACGATCGCTTATCAAATGGGTCTCCATCCCTCCATCCTTCCAGGATTTGGTACTCCAGAAGTTAAGGCTAAATTTTATCAACCCCAACTCTTTAAAACTAAAACTGGCAAGCAAAAATACTATTTCTCTACATGCAACGTGTAAACGTTTACTGGCTCGAAAGTTAAACTGGCGCTGGAAATGGCGTCACTAATTCCTTGCATGTGTAACCGCGCCATTACTTTACTAAATGTATAAAGTGCAACTTTATACATTTAGTAATACCTTTTACTTGCGCTTGCAATATAACAGTGTTACGTTGTTTCTCCGCTAACCAACTGCTTCAGCTTCACAACTTCCCCTCCTAGAACGCGGTAACGTAACAATGTGCTTCCAGTAACTCAAGTCGGCGTGGGGAGTGTTCGTTTTCCCCCTCCTAGAACGCGGTAACGTAACAATGTGCTTCCAGTAACTCAAGTCGGCGTGGGGAGGTTCGTTAAAAAAAAACTAACTCCGGATACCTAGGGCGCCACTAACTTAACAATAACAACCGCAAACCTAAGTTAGAAGGTCCTCAGATGTCCCTGAAAGTCTAAGAAGGAATAGCCTTGTGAAGTAAGGAAAACCACAAAATTGAAGCAAGCTCTAAATTTATTTAAATTAGTCTGATTTTTTTCTTTGTGCTTGTCTTATATTATTATAAAAAAACAATTATATTAAAAACAGTTAATCAATTATTAAATTTTTAATTTAATTAATTATAAATTATTAAATATTAAAACCAGTTAATCAAGGATTCGACTAGAAAATTATTATTACTATTTAATCAACAGGACAATAATGTCACCATGCTTTTAAATTATAAAACAGATAAATAAACCTGTTAAGCAGTTTTAAAAAAAATGTGGTAGCATAAAATTAAATAATTAAAAAAGAACTTAAAAGTAAAAAAAGATATAAACGTTTATGGAACCCCCTTCTTACCCAACGTGTACACGCAGAGCTCACAACTGGGAAGTAAATAATTGTACGCTTATATAGCCAATAAGCTAGCCGTTAACAAGTACCGCTGCGCAACCAAATCGTTAAATAATCAGTAAAACAATGTAAATAAGGTAATGATATAAAAAAAAATCAATGATAATAAAAAAGGGTACTAAGGGAGACAGGGTGTTTATAAAAGTAGAATGGGTAATGTTTTAATCACGATTTAAAAGAAAATTAAATAAAGGAATATTGATTACAGAAAATTAATTCACACCCAAGTCCCTTATTACCATGGTTCGATCTTACTTGAGAAAATTATTTTATCTAGGTTCTATGTAAACACAGCAGGTTGGTACTTCCTTCTTTCTAATGGCTATTGGTCAAGGTGGTGAAATCACACTCCAACGGAAAACGGTTGGGAACAACCAGGGAAATGAACCATAAACTTCAATCAACTTTTCACATTAACCAGAAAAGTTTCTAAGGTCCTGGATACTCCAAGGATCCAAAAGTTTAACGGGTAACAAAAAAACCCTAAAGAAAAACCATTCTTTAGTTTAAAATCACAAAAGCTTTATTACACGAGGACTGGCTAACTTGTATTACTATTAATGATATTCGGCTAGACTAAAAATTACAGTTTTACTTTACTAGACTTATAAGAATATTAAATAATTAATAGTTTAAAAAAACTAAAAAACACGCTTTTATATGCAACCGAACTAAAAATTAAAAAATAATTTTTCATTAAAAAAATATTTTCACTTCATAGTAAAAAGCGTGGGGTGCATTTTACTATTTTTTCATAACTTTTCCATCATAGATATTGGCAAATATAATAATTATAACATTTAATATATTAAGCACCCCACGCTTTTTACTATGAAGTGAAAATATTTTTTTAATGAAAAATTATTTTTTAATTTTTAGTTCGGTTGCATATAAAAGCGTGTTTTTTAGTTTTTTAAACTATTAATTATTTTTCATTTTTAGTTCGTTATATCAATTAATTTTTTAAAAATAAATGCTCCAGTTTATTCACTAAAAAATTTTTCGCCATTTTGTCAAGATTAGCAAAGTTTTTCAGATTTACTTTCTGAAAATACCCTAATATAAAATTTGAGTAAAATCAATTCAGATCGAACTCTTGAAATGGCCGGTGGTTGGTACCACTGGGACGTACAGGTGACAGATGACACTTGGTTGAAAATAACCAGCCCCTT
Source organism: Listronotus bonariensis (assembly GCA_014170235.1). NCBI lineage: Eukaryota > Metazoa > Arthropoda > Insecta > Coleoptera > Curculionidae > Listronotus > Listronotus bonariensis. The sequence continues at coordinate 24,214 of JACEGR010005547.1, forward strand.
TTTTATTAGTTCTGTGCCCCTGTATATCAAATTTGGTCAAAATGGGGTTGCTCCAACTTTCGAAACAATTACCCAATTTGCATAAATAAGACAAATATTTTTTAAAATATTACCTTTTTAAACTAAAAAGAAATTTACCATAAATATTTTTTCTAAATATGAGTTTACTTTAGTTTACTTACCTTAAGTGATATTTTAATGTAGTTTGCTAATCTCCATTTCCAGTCTTTGTCCTAATCTAACATTCGGTACAAGTTTCTAACACTCAATAAAGGCCTTTTAGAAAGTATAAATGGAAGATGGTATAAAAGTTATATGCAATAACTTGTTAGTTACTTTTATTTGCTTCTTGTATTTCAATTAAAGTGTATACTTTGTTTTTAATAGCTTAGTTAACTGAAACTTTAATTTCACATTAAAGGAATTTTAGGTTATGTTATGACTGTGAATTTTGTCAGATGTCAGTTGGTAATACAGATTTCTGTTTTATGACCGCCTGTTTTAAAAAACAAGTGAAGGTTATTCGTTCGTTAAAAAAGCGTGTTAAAAAAAACAGATGAAGGTTATACGCTCCCGGAACGAATGAGTTCAGTTTAGCAGAATTGAGCCCCTGGTCCCCAACCCGTCGGCAAATGTTGTCAAGTTCGATTATTCAATTGTCTAATCTGGCGCATCCGCCAGAACGTACGATTTTTCACTTTTCCTATTTTCCTAGAAAATGCTGGAACTTAACGGGATACTGTTTTTAAATTTTTCTAATTTTTAGTTCGGTTGCATATAAAAGCGTGTTTCTTTAGTTTTTTAAACTATTAATTATTTTTCTTTGTCAAGAATAGATCACCTAAGCAATATGGCCAAATGTCGCGATCCTATATAGACCGACCTTGTATTAATGTAACGTTTCTGTTTTCGCTGCAGTTTATATTTGCGTTTGCAAGATAAACTTACAGCGTTTAATTCAACCAGTTAGAACCACTATATAACTAAAGTGCGCTTTGCAGTTGTTTGAACTTGACCAAGCGTTATCTTTGGAAAGTTGGACTTATGGTGAATTTTACAAACGAGTGCTAAAATTGCATATTTTTAAGTTACATGTTGGTCATGACTTGTTGATACAGTTAAGGATAAAAGAGTAAGTCTAGCTTTAAGATTAAGACCTAACAGAAGTTAAAACGCAGTGGAAGTATAGTGAGAACATTTTAAAAGCGCAAATTCGGTACCCTTTGAAAATAATACAAAAAAACATAAAAAGGCCGCCTGCAATCGGAATATTTTATACAAAGGCGCCGCTATCCTTTACAGCGACGCGCCGGTACACTATGGGATAGAAATCCATTATTTTGGCCAAAAAGCAACTTTGAAATTTTAATGGCTCATGCTGTGTATTTCAAAGTAGATATTCCAAACTACATCTACGCAAAATTATAAAAGGATACGACGACTTCTATTGGGGTAATAAGAAACTTTAAAATTTATTTTAAGTAAACATAAATATACAACATTTAATCTCTTAGTTTATTATTACCCTTGATTACTAAAAAAGTAAAAGAGTTTAAATAATAAGAGCTATTGTTGTGTTTCCGATGCAGTCTCGCGAAGTCTTGATACTTTTGTCAAAGATTTTTTTACCTTTTCTTTATCAGTTTTTGTACTTACAATTGCCTTCCTACTTTTGCTACTTCTGAGTGTAAGGACAAAAAAAAAAATAAAAAAGTTGGGAAGATGTATCTCTATTACGCTTCTAAAAATAATTTAAAATTATTTATCAGATTTGGATGGTCATATTTCCGAAACTAATTGAGATAGACACATAAAATGTAGTATTTTTCTAAAGCATTTTAAAAGATTTTTGGGTGGTGATATAATATTCATATTTCATTTAAAAAAATCATACCTATTGTCGTACCCTGTATATCATATGAGATAATAATCATTGGATTACTGATTAGAAAACTACCGAATTAACCAAACAAGCTGACATTTTAGTTTATTTTGTACAATAAAAAATAATAATGTTATGTGGGGTGTAAATTTATAATAATATAATATTTTTCCAGTAAAAAGCACCTCATTTTAAGTTAGATTGGTAAGTTTCAGAATTTCGTCAAAAAAATTAATTTCTATCCCATAGTGCGATGACCACCTGCATCAACCGGCATATCATAAAAGAAATATAGCAAAGGCGGCCGCGAAGACAAGCATGTCGATTTATTTGCTTTAAACTTTTTGTGATTTTTTTTCTTAGCAATGAGCACCGATTTTACATTTTTAAACTGTTTCTTCTATACATTTTAAGGTTTTACTTGTAGTAAAAAGAACTAAGTAAAAAATATGAAATTTAAACTAAATGTTTAATCGTTAAAAAATATTACGATAAAAAACTTGAAAGTCAATTTTTTTAAATAGAAACCGCATCTTTTTCTACTTTATCCTTTTAAACATCAAATATAACGATACGCTTGTATAAGGATGTCTGTTCCAAAAATGTATAGTTTTGAAAATATTAGAGACATTTTGCACCTCTTATTTTGTAATTCCGTTGTGGTTAACGTTATTCTGAGACTGCGCAGTAACGCAAACATGATCCGTTATCGTTATTAACCATACCGGACTCCTTTAATTACGGATGAATACCGAAGAGCTTATCGTTATCGTTATTGTTAAACTGCGTGGTTGCCGGATTGTAGAAATTTTAATATCAATTATTTAAAAGGTTAAAATGTTAATGCCGTATTAATTAAAATATCATTTATACCTAGGCTCTAATTAGCGAAAAATCTATAGCAGTAATAAAAATCAAATAGTGTTAAGAAATTAAAACGGACTTGCACTCTTACGGATATTCTAAATCAGTAATTAATTTAGATGTTACAATCTGGCACACTTCCTTTTTATTCTACTACCAAACCTAACCTTAAAAACGAAACCAACAGAAGTGTTTGCATATATTTAAATATGAATTTATATCTTATGAAGAATAAAAGTAAATACTGATTTTTCGTAAACTTTAAAATCGGTCAACCACAGGTAAAAATAAGGTTATGTGTCGAAAGCGCAGACGCAAGATATATTTCTTAAAAGAGGCTGCAAAATATCTGTCTAAAACTGCTGCCGTAATCGTTATGTTTAATAACGATAACCATAAGGAGGCCAAAAAACGTCTGTTATTTTAAGAGGTGCAAAATGTCTCTATTAACAATTTAATATTTATCTATTTTAACAATGCTTTTTAGTACGGCTTAGTTGGCCCTCTCACGAAATGCGGCGTCATAGCCAACTACCCTGTACCTACCCGTACCTTATTTTTTATGTGTTGTAGGATAAAGTAATAAAAAAAGGTTTTTATTTAAAATAATTGACTTATACGTTTTTGCTTTTATAATTTTTAACGATTAATTTTGACTACTCTTAATTTATTAATTGTGAACATATCAATACAGACTATTTAAGTAGTTTTTTCTCTACAAGGACCCAAACCCAAATTGTATTAAAGGCTTTTTTTAGAAAAAGTTGGTGGTTACGACTTGCAAACGTCATTTTTTACATTAAATTTTAAATAAATCATAAACGGTTTAACTTAGGTATGGAACATTATACATAAAGTATGTTTACAATTTCGTTCAGAATCAAAAATTGATAATATATAGGGTGTTCCATTTAAAATAAGAAAGTTGACATTAGCTTTCGGTATAACCGAAAGTGGTAGGTAGAACTGTCAAAATATTTTAGTTGTATGTCCCTCACTAATTTTATATTGCTGCCAGGTTTTAATAACGTATGTCCTAAACGTTTTGGTACAAAACTCATTGTCTTTAATGTTAACAAAAACAAAATAATATCAAGTTGCCTTTGAAAACAAAAGTTTATTTACTTTATTTACTGTCAGTTGATATTTATTTATTTTGAAGTTTTCGCTTTAAGATGTCGTATAAATTAGAAATAAGAAAAAGAATCTACAAGTTAGTTGGGCGGATACCCAAAGTTGAAATCTGTCGAATATTCCAGAATGAAAACATTTCACGCAGAACCATTTATAGAACAATAGCGAGTGCGAGCAGGGAACGCCATGTCTGAATCTCACAAAAGTGAAAGACCACGTGCATTTACCGCACAGAGGTCATATAGATTGGTGAGAAGAGCAAAAAACCAGATTGGAATGTCAACGAGGAGACTGGCTAGGCAATACAGATCTTCTAAGAGTACGATATCGTTGGAATTGAGGAGGAATGGTCTTAAATATCGAAAGAGACGTAAGTGCCCCAAATACTTTCAAGCGCAGCTTCTTCGTATACCAAGAACTGAGGCGGGTACATTTTGCCAATGAAAAAATCATTATTTTAGATGACGAAAAGTATTTCACTTTGAGTAATTCTAAAATGAAGGAAAACGATGGATTTTATACGGACAACGTAGAGGAATGCCCTGACAATGTTAGATACAAACATAAAGCGAAATTTGCAGATAAAATCCTTGTCTGGTGCGCAATTTCTAACAGGGGTGTATCCCGACCTTTTGTGGGAAGAGTGAGGGGTGAAGCTTTGAATAGTCAGAGCTATATTGATAACTGCCTTTCCAAATTGCTTCAGTTTGTCCGCGAACATCAGGCTGATGACGATATCATATTTTGGCCAGACCTAGCATCATGCCATTACTCAAGAGATACCCAAAACTGGCTTCGACAACACCACATACCTTTTGTTCCCAAAAACGATAATCCTCCAAACTTGCCGCAGGCTCGCCCAATAGAGGATTTTTGGGCTGTACTGTCTAGAAAGGTATATCATGGAGGCTGAAAAGCACAAGATGAGGAACAATTAAGACGGCGAATTTACGAGAAATTAAGAGAAATTGAACTGAATTCCGTCCAGGACCTCATGAGAGACATTCGAAGAAATTTGCTCTGGTAGAGCAGAATGGGCCACTCCACATAATTCGATAGTATAGTTTAGTTAAGTATTGAGTTGTAATTTATGATAACTAGTTAGTATTTAAATAAATTTCTTCATTAAAAAGAAACCGATAAATATTGTGTGCCAAAACTTTTAGGACATACGTTATTTTTTTAAAACGCACTTTTCGAGAAATCGATCGTAGCAGTTTCCAGTGGGATACCCTGTATATTGTTTATAATACAGAGTCCAAGTCCCACGTCTGGCCCTTTACATAATTGTTCTGTAAAGGAACAAACCTATTTTTTACTAGGGTCCGTAAAAATCGTTTTAATTTGTATAAAAAGGACTTTTTATTGCCAAATAAAATGTAGTCTTGCCTAAAGAATTTCCGTAAACAATAAACTAAAGGCAATTGGGCAATTCTCTTCGCTAAATATAATTCCGCCATTTATATGGAGCTTTATGGATAGAAAGTTTAAGGCAGTTTAAAAAATGAAATACTTAGGAAAGGGTAAAGAATGTGGCAATCTTACAAATGTAGGTTTATAAAATAATGTTTGCTTAAATACTGAAGACCACGAATAATTTTTAGGGCATTAAGCAGTTTGTTTGAAAAAGAGGGTTTCTAGATGGTTAATGAAACAATTTATTTTTGGCTTTGCTCCTCTTCGAGCGTAAAATTTTGGTACTAATTAATATCAGCGTCACCAGCTCTCACTTAATTGAGAGAGACTTCGTACTTTTCTTTTTAAATTACTTTCTCGTTCCTCTTTTTTTACATTTAGTCTATTTTCGTCACTACCACACATAAATTTAAGTAAAAATTATTTTATTTTGGGTAATTGTCTTGAAAGTCGGGCCACTCTGATTTTAACGATATTGGGTATACTGGAGTTTCCTGGGGCGCTAATCAAGAATCTGAAAGATTTTTTTCGAAAACCTTTCGTTTTCGAGATATTTATCAACTGTCTTTAGTTTGGAAAAAGTCGTCCATTTTTCTCAAAGAGACCTCTTATGATAAGTAAAAAGTATAAGACAAACTCGAAGTCTGGGTCTCAGTTAAATAACATATATTTTTAAGACAAACGTTACACCTGTTTCGCCCTCTCGAGCATCATCAGACCTACAATAAATAGAAAAAACCTAATATATGCCAATAAAACAAATAAACTTAAATTACCTTTGAAACAATAAGACATTATCTAAACATAATATAATTTAAAACACAGCACACTACATATTAAAATGACAACAATGAATGGGGTTAGATCCACGGGTAAAAAAATATAAAATAAAACAAAAATTAAAATTAAAAAGTTTTACGCCAACCGGGTTCAAACTCACAACCTTAAGATTTCAAGTCCAAACCTCTACCATTAAACCATCAAAGCTTACGAATTACCAGTCTTGTAAGTTATTGAAGACTAAATTTGGTTCGAAATTAAAAACGTCATTGACACATTTTAAGACTGAGCTTTTCTTAGCTCTGGTTATTTCCATCTTCTCTAGAAGGTCCAATTTCTTGCTTTTCTGACACTCGTGCAAAATCTTTACATTTCCTATGGCTGAAAATGTGTGCCCTGATTCTAGTAAATAGTTGGTAAAGGCTGATTTTGTGTTCGAGATGTCAGAGTCTTTGTGCTTATTTTAAAGGCTAAGGTGTTCATGTACCCTAGTAGATATTCTTCTACCAGACTGTCTTTAGTTTTACTATATTCCGCCTTTTTTTTGCACAACATTTTTGATATTACACTAGATTGTCACACAATATAAACATCCTTTTTAGTTATTTTAAAAACAACAACAATAAATCCTAAATTAAATAACGTTTATATCTTATCTAACAAATTTTACAAAAAAGTCTTTTAAACATTTTTTTTTAAGTTTAACACTTTGTATCGCGGGAACGAAAAATGTACAGACTCATGTTTACATAAACTTTTTTTTATAAAATTAGTTCATAAACTTGTAAAAAAAAAGAAATACTGCTTTTTTATTATTTTAAAAACATTTTTTTAAATTTAATCATATTATTAAGCGGTCGGTGATACGTCCTTTATTTTAATTCTTACTGTCAAAAGGCTGTGTTTCAATCAATTGCATAACGACTACCGTGTGATTAACTAACTCCACTTTATTTCCGAGTTGGTTTACTCAATATATTTTGTACCCGTAGCAGCCTTTTAAAAAGGCAACACAAAATGTTTCATGCATCTCTCCAAACTCTATTGGCAGATTTTCCGAAATTTCCCTTCATCTGTTCATTTATTGGTAAATAACATGTTTTGGCCTTTCAGGCACTGGCAATACGTTATTAATAAAACCTTTTTGCTGTAAAGCAAGAGTTTTATTATATAAAGGGGAAACTTTATTTTTAGATTTATAAATTATTAATATACCTTACCCACTGATTTAAAAGAAACAAAATCCAGTAAAGAATATTTTAAAGTAATTGATTGCAAAACCCTTTTTAAATCTTTAAAAACATGTTTTGGTTTTTGCTTTTTAAGTAATAGAGAGATATGGGTACTTTGGTTACCGCCTACGTTCGTTATTTACGTAAGGCGCTATTTAAATACGGCATACGGTATTTGGTGTTTGTATTTAGAGATATGGAGATACCGTATTACGAACGGTTAATTACACCTGTCTGCGAATTTACAAAATTAAAAAGCAAATGATCCTTTAATGTGCGAATACTAAAGTTTTCCCGTTATTTCAAACACATTTTACTGTAAATTTTTCCACTTTTCCAGATGAATTTTGACCAAGACATTCTTTCAGAAAGCCAGGTCATTGTCGGCCAACAATCTTAACCTTTTCGTTTCTTTTCCACCTGCAACATTTATCCAAAAATAAAAACCAAGACTTTATCAAAGATTAGTAGTTTAACTTTACTCTGTGGCTCTATTATAAAAATATTTGTAGAAATCGTCGAAATAAATAATATAACCTTAAAAAATAAACAAAGAAAAATATTGTGCGCATGGCAATTCTATTCGCTATTTTAAATAGCACACGGCGTTATCAGCCCGCAAAATTACTCCATGCGGTAACGTTATTACCACCAGCGACGGTAAAAATCGAATCGCGCATAACTTAACTGTCATAATAGCGCTTACGTTAATATTGCATGACGTTACAGCACCACCCATATCTCTCTATTATTTTCCTAAGTACCCATGTTTAAAGCTTTGTTATTAATATTATTGTATTTGAAAAAATCAGGTATATTACTTAATAAATCTGTAATTTGTCTATATAAGTAATTAAAGAAAAGTAAAATGGAAACTTTGACACCCTGTATCTTGCACACGATCAACTCTTCGACTTTAGATCATTGTGTTTTGGTCTAAGAAATTTGTGGTAGTATTTTGTACGGGACTTTTCAGGACATTCCGTACAAAATGTATTAAATGTACAAAGAACAAAAAAAAAAGGTCACTTACTACAATACTTAGCACTTCCACTTTTTAATTAGTAATCGAAATATATTTTCGGAGGAGCTCTCAGATCACATTAGGATTGTGTGCCATGATATGGAAGTCTGGTGTCGAAACAACCATTTTATAATCAACACTAACAAAACTGTATACATGAACTTCTTTATTAAAAAACCGTTACCATCAAATTTTGAAATAAATAATAATATTAAATTTTCTGAAACTACCAAATTTTTAGGAACCATTTTTGAGTCCACAATGTCTTTTAAACATCACGTTGATTATGTCTGCGCAAAATTAAATTCGGCGTTTTATGCAATCCTTAACTTAAAAAATACACTGGACGAATCAGGATTGCTCTCTGTGTACTATTCACTGGCTTACAGCCATCTTTCAAATAATATTGTGTCCTGGGGAGGTAGTAATGCATCTGAGAGAGTCTTTATGGCGCAAAAAAGACTACTGAGGTTAATTTTTAATCCTAAACCGCGTGACAGCTGGAAACCTTTATTTATTCAGAAAGAATCCACACTTTGCCATGTGTGTTTATTTTTAAGTGCGTTACTTACGTAAATTCTAATATGGGACTATTTAGGAGACTCTGAGAGTTAAAACATAACAGCACTAGAAACAGGACTATTATATATGTTTCTTTACACAGGACCTCCTTTTCAAAAACTCTACTTTTTACGGTTGTCTTACTCTCTACAACAAGCTTTCAAGAGATTTTAGAAATATGCATGGAGGTAAATTCAAGAATGCCGTTAGGCAATTTCTTATTGAAATGGCATTTTACTCGGTTACAGAGTATATACGACATTAGACTTTGTAACTTTGCTTGCGTTTGGTTTGACAATTTTAATATTTTTTTATATGTATATATTTATACAAAATTTTAACTTTATTTATAGTAATTATTTATAGCTAAGGTTTCTGTTCATTTGTGTTCTTTTTTTGTGTGTTTTTACAATTACATTTTATATATTTATGTGTCTATGTATATTTGTGTATATCTATATATTTATTATAGTATTTATATTTAAATTTATTTATATTGACGACCCCTTTGTACCTATTGTGCATTTTAAGATAATATATTCTATCTATCTATCTATCTATAAATAACGTAAACGTTTATTTTTTCACGAAAGTATTAGTTTTAGAACAAATTTAAAAATCTGAAAGCAATTCCAATAAAAAACCAAATTTACTTTTTAAAAATTTAAATATTTTGGTTTCAGTTTTGAAACTTTTTGTCACTGTTCTTGTTTGCACTTTTACTAATTCGGGTTTCTTGCCGTTTTTTTATCTTTGGACAATCCACGAGGCTGGAAGCCGAAGTACTAACGTACTGTGGGTGTCTTAAGCAGGGTAAGAGGAAGTTTGTTAACACAGGACTTAAAAACTTGAAGATTTGGGGGAAGGAAAGACCTCCGCTGGCAGTAGGTTCCATAGTCTAGAAACTCTAGTGATAAAAGAACGAACGAAATGTTCGGGGCCTGTCCAATTGAACCGTATAGGGATGCATACGCGCGGGACCACGAGTTTCTCTGTTGGGAGCTGCAAGAGGAGGGACTATACTGGATAATTCGTCGGAGCAGAAGCCGTAAAAGTATCTATAGAAGAGCGATAGATCTCCCACAGCTCGACGATGGGCAAGAGAAGGAAGTCTTTGAGTAAGCAAAGGATCATTAATAAGACGAATAGCTCTTCTTTGAATAGAATCAAGAATGCTCAGGGTTGTTGGGGACGCCATGCCCCAGATATGAGAACAATATTCCAAGGGAGGTCGGATTTGGGACACATATAAAGTGTATAAATTAGAAGCGGAAAATACTTTTTGGCTCGAAAGAGAAATCCAAGTTTTTTTGAATCTGCCGTGACTATAGATACAATGTGTTTATGCCAGTTAAGGTTACTTTCAAATGTGACGCCCACAAGATTGAAGGTGTCTTTGCTCTGTAAAACTTGACCGCTGATAAGTAGAGGATGAGTATTTGATGACTCTTTTCGCGACAAGGAACATGATTGTGTTTTGGATGCATTAAATTGAACGAGATTTTTGGCGCCCCAATCCAATATCAAATTAAGATCCGTTGCCTTGTTATCAAAACGTGGAAAGGTACTGCTCTTATTTGTACCTGCCCGAGGGTTGTTAATTGTTCGATTAGATATACATAGGATTTTTTTAAATATGCACAAATTTGGAAAACACCATTCGTATTTTAAAGATAACATTTTTCAATTTTATTTTAATCCGTTTACCTAATAAAGTATAATAAGAATAATTTATGATAATTATAAATTTAAGTGTTCATTTCTTAATAACATATGATTGTCATATTGGTATGTATGTACACAATTTTTTGGTTTTTGACAAGTCACTGTTTGTTTTGGCTTTATGTTTTTACTTTTGAAAAAAGTATACCAACATTAGGTTAAAAATAGCCAAAAAATTATTTAAAAACACACATAAAGTAAAACTGTAAATTTCTGATATTTTAAAGCGTTATTTTGTAAAAATTACAAATATTACAATATAAAAACATTAATTTTGAATTTTGGTCACCACAGGGTCTAGATTTTTATCGACCCTGTTATCACAGATAAATGTATGCGCCTTTTTAAATGATTTTTGATGAAATTCACCGCGGAAGTAGTATTATTGAAATCAAGTTAGGATCCAATAAAGAGATTTAGTTTTTGAAATATGATTAATTAAACACTAGCTTTATTTTTTTATTAAATAAAATAGAAATTAGGACTCTTTGATTTACCTGAATAGGAGGTACTGTAAATTTCTCACAGTTGTAGAGACGGACGGACTCACTGTGACACTCATAAACCCTTTTTCATTTCCTGCATTGATAAAAACTTTTAAAAGCGTTTTTGAAAATGAGCCACCTTATTCCATCATATATGCATTTAATGTATTTTGATAAATAATACATTTTTCGAGGTTTAATTTTTAACCAACTTCATTTAAAAAATTGTGATTTAAAAGTTTTACTTGATAGTCCTTGTTTTATAGCTATTTATGTATCAAGGGCGTTACTAGGACTATAATGCCCTGAAGGTCGAAATAGATTTCGATCTGATAGGCATTATAGTCCAGTAAAGCCCGTGGTGCATACAATGCTTTATGTTTTACCCAAAAAGAGTTTTTCAATGACTAATTACATTATTTATTCGCAATATAAAAAATAAATTGCACCTGTACCTGTATACGTAAGTAGATAATGACTGGTGTTAAGTTTGACCTTGATGTTTCTATCAGTTAGTCAGTTGGCATTTTTATTTAACGATTTGCTTAAAATGGAATAAATTCCACAAAATATAAGAGAAAAGGCCATAAAAGCGGCCGAAAATCTTTTGCCAGTTAAATCAAGGCAACAGTATGATCGGAAGTATGGCATATTTGGTATTTGGAAAGATGCGAACGCAATTCTTTAAATAACCGAAACCGTTTTAATGGCATATTTTCAGGAACAGGTAAGTTATTGATTTTATTTTAATACATAAATGTTTGTATAAACTTGATCTTTATTGTGAGAGAAATAAAATTGGATAAGCAATAAAATTTCCATATTAGCGCATTAGGGCATTATAAGCGGGCATTATCATAATGCCCGCTTATAATGCCCTAGGTGTTATAGCAGGTCTTATTGCTACCATAACATATTCCGTTTTTAAGGTATTACAGACCAATAATAGATGGGTAAAACATAAAAAACTAAAATTTTTAGAAAATATATTTTTCTTTATGTTTGATTTCACAGGGATTAAACGTATAAATAAGGTAACAGTTTTTTAAACCAGATGGGATAAGCAAAATTAATTAGAATTACTTTTCGTTCCTTGAACTAATAATTAATTATTTTTTTCAGTACTTACATCAATGGGGTATGGAAAAGACCAAATACCAAAGATTTTCATTCTTAGCAAAACACTTTTTTGTTTAATGTTATCGTGCTTTTAGTAGCATATTGAATGGTCCACAAAATGTTTGTTATAATCTATTTTTTTTAATTAAATAAATTATTACCTGGAATGCCAGTAAACGATCCTTTTCCATCCCTACTCAGGGCTTTCTTTATTTGATATAAAGCTTTGGCGCTTCCAAACTGAACAGACTCTGGAAAATTGTTGGCAGCAAATGCCCTATATGAAAAGAAAGAAGATATTTAGCTTATTAATTATTAAAATATGCACAAAAATCTGTGGCGTACATTATGTTTGTCAGAAATACTTGTTCATGTGTAACTTGATGCGCCACTGGATCTAATAAATTTAATTAACTAGGGCTGAGTAAGCCCTTACCTGTTGTTAAACACAAATTTTATTAAAATTATATAAGGATTATTTAAGATATTAAAGATTTTTTTGTCATAGAATTAGCTCAGAAATAAGCCCTTTAAATGTTCTACCCAATAAGGGAACACTATGTATAATATATTATTTTCGACTGCTTTTGACGTAGAAAATATTAAAAAATTACCTTTTAACTATTGTGAACACCTAGTATAAAAAGCATACATTTTGGGAATTTTAAAAATATACATTTTTGGGAATTTTAAAATAAGTATACATTTTAATTAGGTTACTTAACATTGGGAATTTTGCTAAATAAAGATATACGTGAGGTGTCAAGGTTTTAAAAGTACAAATTAAACAATTTTCTAGTTTACTCTTATAATAATAAAATAAAAACATTAAACAAACTAGGTCGCGTAGAAATGCAAAACAAACACTGGAAAATTTAATATTTAAAGAGGGAGAAAGAAATTGGAAAGATATTAGATAAGAAGTAGGTAGTAAAAAGTTAAAGTTTTAGTTAAGCCCCGTACGGGCTACCCCTAGTGGGGGTATTCCCGTACTAAATTTAGTTAGTCAAATCAGTTTAAAAAATGCGAAGTTGGTCTTTTGTCCACCGGTCTTATGGTCCAAGAAGATAGTTCCATATGGTACATTTGCCCAGTGACGTAAAAAAGAGCCCTTAAGTATTTCAAAATGTCAACGTCACACTATTACGGCTTGGCTCCTCACCCCTTATTTAAAAAGCCCGAGCCAACCGTGTGTGCTTAGGGCACTATTTGGGCAATTTAGTGTGTATTTCTGTCAAACTTACCCAGTTATAGTAATGACTAGAAACAGTAAGCTAAACAATTCCATATTAACCACAATTTTTTACTAAATAAATATTTAAATAAACATAGTTACTATTGGTATCAATTGGTGTGTCTAAGTGACTGATAAGTGCAACATTAAGTGGATTTTTTCTTTATCAAATAAATAATTTTATAAAAATAGGATAGTCAGATTTTAGTTTTTTAAGTGGGTATTTATTGTTTTTAGCTTAAATTTAATCTTAAAAAAAAAAGATTGATACAAAGTATTCTATACAAGGTGATTTAAAACCTTGCAAAAATAGGATCACATGGTTATCTTACGCAGAGCATATTTGTGGCTCACCCTATATATATATATATATTAAAGCAAAAAGGAAAAATTCCCTACTGTCTCTCGGTGTATAATACAAAATATTTTACTCCCTTTAAAGACAGTTAAAAGAAAACGTCCTGCTTTTCTATGCTATCTATTTAACATACATAGCCACCCCGCTACAATTGATGCTCGTATTTACTGAATGCGATTTCAGTAGGGCATCAACGGCAGGATTTAATATCCTACCGCTGGACAACGAAATTTGTCTAATAAGAAGACGCTGGTTTCCTATGCTATTCACCACGACTCGATACAGCCTCACTGAGGAGTTCCTGTAAGGCAGGCGAAACCGGTCTGGGGAGAGAGTCGTGGTGGATAGCATAGAAAAGCAGGACGTTTTCTTTTAACTGTCTTTAAAGGGAGTAAAATATTTTGTAATATATATATATATATATATATATATATATATATATATATATATATATATATATATATATATAACAAAGTGGGATGTTCGGGGCCTGACCAGTTGGACCGTATAGGGATGCATAGGAGCGGCACCCCGAGTTTCTCTGTTGGGAACCGTGAGTGGAGGAACTATACTGGACAATTCTTCAGAGCAGAAGTCATGGAAGTACCTATAAAAAAGCGATAAATCTCCCAAAGCCCGACGATAGGCAAAAGAGGCCTTTCTGTAAGTGAAGGATCAATAATGAGACGAATAGTTCTTTTTTGAATGGAATCAAGAATGCTTAGGGTTGTGGGACACGCCATGCTCCAGATATGAGAACAATATTAAAAGGGAGGTCGGATTTGGGAAACATATAAGTGTATAAATTGAAAGGGTAAAAATACTTTTGGCTCGAAAGAGAAATCCAATCATTTTTGAAGCTGCCGTGGCTATAAATACAATGTGTTTATGCCAGTTAAGGTTACTTTCAAATGTGACGCCCACAAGATTAAAGGTGTCTTTGCTCTGTAAAACTTGGCCGCTCATAAGTAGAGGATGAGTATTTGATGACTCTTTTCGCGACCAGGAACATGATTGTGTTTTGGATGCATTAAAATGGACGAGATTTTTGGCGCCCCAATCCAATATTATTGAAAAAATGGGAAATACACAATATTTTGTATTTAAAGCCGACCTAAAAGAGGTTACTTATATGTTCTAAGATTATCTTTTTTATATAAGTTCAATTTTATCTTTTTCTGCGGTAGTTCTATATAAGAAGCCAATCAGAATCTGATGGTGAGTACTAGAGAAATCAAGAGAAAATTTAAATGTATTTTATTGTTTGATCACCGATTATTTTGTCAACTGTGGACCGGTTTAAATTTTTTTTAAGTCGAAAGGGTTCACTTCCGCATTATTCTTATTGAAACCAAATTATGATTGGATGGTGAGATCCTTGTGAAATTGGGAGAAAACCTTAACATTTAAGGGCACGTACATGTATTTTATTAACTGACTTCATTATTTATACCTCTAGTTAGAGCTTGTCAATATTTGGAGTTGCATCTGCCTAAGTACTTAGATCATATATCTACCAGAGGAAGCATTGTCGCTCTACACGAACAGCATACTACTAAGTTTCTTTATACTACCAAGTGTCTAATTTTATTCGTTTTTGTGATATTTGATTTTTTTTCAAAATGCAGGGTGCAATTAAATTAATTTTATTTTAACAATATAAACTCCTTGAACTTTAAAATTTGTTACAAGATTAGGAAAAGTCTGCCTTATCATACGTAGGTCATATTGAGATCATAGATTATACAGGGTGATCAAAAAATAATTTCAATTTTTAGAAAGTCAAATAGCAATATCTCTCTTATTTTAAATGGAACACCCTATTTTTTTTTACACCACATGATGACAAACTAAATGCTCTTTCAAATGGTGTATTGCCTATATCTATTTTTTATACTTTTTAAGTAAATTCCGTTTTAACATATTTTTATTCCAAATGTCTATTTAAATGTAAGTAGGCTGGGATATAGCTATGCCTATTTACTAAGCCGGTATTGCAAAATGTAAATTTGTTGGAAAAAAGCACAAAATTAAAAGATTTTGTATTATCTGCCACTATTTTTAAAATTCACAGAAAAAAATTCATTAGTTGCTTATAATGCTACTTCCAATAACACTTATTTCAGCTATATGTGGTAATGATAAAACTTGTGTTTTTAAACAATCCTAATAACGCCTCTGGTCAGTTATGACGACATTCTGTGACCTATAACTCGTTTCTTAAATTATCCCTAATCACTGTGTCAAATTTTTTAAAGCAACTATTAAGGTTAACAGATGGTGTCTTCTGGATTATTTTTCAGGATTAACTCTAGACTAAAGTAAACCATTTTTTCATATCCTACCAGTATTATATCATCTTGTTGTTGTAGAAGAAGGGTTTTTATTTAAAATCATTGAAATTTCTTTTAAACGAACTAAACCACTAGTAATGAATAAATGGTCGTTGTTATTTTCTTAAGAAAAGATTAATGGCTGCTATGTCACAGCCAACTTTAATTTAAATAAACATTTGGACTAAAAATTAGTAAAAAAGATTTTACTAAAAAACACAAAAGATAGGTATAGGCAACCTATACATTATTTGAAAGAGTATCTTATTTGTCATTATGTAACGTAAAATAATACAGGGTGTTCCATTTAAAATAAGAGAGATATGGCCATTTGATTTCCTGAAAAATTGAAATTATTTTTTGATCACCCTGTACAATATTTGATCTTGATTTGACCTACGTATGATATGGCAGACTTTTTCTAATCTTATTACATATTTTAAAGTTTAAAGAGTTAAAAGTATTAAAGTAAAATCAATTTAATTTTACCTCTGCATTTTGAAAAAAAATCAAATATCACAAAAACGAATAAAATTAGATACTTAGTACTATAAACAAACTTGAGTTATTTTTTAAAGTAGAATCTAAAACCGTCATAAAATATAGGGTGTTCCATTTAAAAAATATAACTTTGATACGTCACACTTTTTTGGGATACCCTGTATAGACTAAAATAATTTTATACTGTGGTCTTATACGACCTGTATATGTTCCAGTATTTACTTTTTTAAAAACCCCATGGTTATCCAGCTACAGACCGTGTCGAATATGGTGGGCCACCCTGTATGTGCATAATAAATAATAAGAACTAAGTAAACAAAACCTCTTTATTTTTTGATAATGCTAAAGTAACTTTGTTTATTTATTACTAGCCGACCCGTGCCCACTTTGTTGGGCGAAAATTAAAACAAACAAACAAAGTTACAAACTTTACCTTTTTATAAAATTAGCATAAATTAAAAGAATTTTAGTAAGTTTTGTTTGTTTTCATGTTGTATAATTTTTTTATGTTTATAGCGACTTTGTAATTTTTGTAAAGTGTTATTTGTTCTCAAAAATATATAATACAAATTGGGTATTAAACAAAGGTATATTATGACATGCAAAATTACAGATTTATATGTAAGTAAATTAAAGAAATAATAAATATAAAAAAGGCCATTTTTAAAGTAATTTTTAAAATCATACTGTGACAACGTATTTTTCTTTAGCCAAATACGTCGCCTGGGGTGCGTAACTCGGATGGGGTATTGGGCACTTTAAACTCACTTTAAAAATAAATAAAAAATATTATATTTTGCACTAAATAAAATTACAATTTTACCAGTATAGTATTGTGAACATCCCCCTTTCTTCCCTTAAACTCTTTGGACAATGGGAACACCCAGTATTTCTTCGAAGTCAGGATTCTACTCCCCGTCTTAAAATTTTGTTCTCCTTTAAATATTAAATTTTTTAGTATTTGTTTTACATTTCTAGGTAACTCGCTTGTTTAATGTTTTTGTTTTATTATTATAAGAGTAACCTAGAAAATTGTTTGATTTCTACTTTTTAAACCTTGACAATTCACGTATTGTTTTATGTACCAAATTTCCCAATGTTAAAGTAACCCAATTAAAATTTAAATTTCCCAAAAATGTATATTTTTAAAATTCCCAAAATGTATACTTTTTTTATACTAGGTGTTCACATATGCCCCTTCCCTGAAAGCGTTGGACCCACAACGCTATTAGAAATCAGACAAATTTACTTTAAACCTTTAAAAAATTAGCAATATTATCGAAAAACGATAGTTCCATATAGCTTACAAATATTTAAAACCTAACATTATGGTACTTATTATATAAATTATATTTATCGTAAATAATCTTAACGTTTTATTAAATTTTTTGTTTTTTTTCCAATTAATTTTTTTCAAAAAATGCACGAAAAAATGTAAAAATAGTTTTTTTTCTAAAAAATAATTCATTTAGGTTATATTTAACATTATGACTCTTTTTTTTGAAATTTTAAAAAAATCTTCCGGATAAATTATCTAAAATAATTATTTAAGAACTTCTAGAGATGTTTTTGCTGAAATAATTAGTTTAAATAAGATTTTAGCTTAATTGTTAAAAACCTTTTTAAGCTTTTCTTTAAGTAGGTACTTTAAATAAATATAGTTTTAACGGTAAGATTATTTTTAGACAAAAAATGACCTAATTATTTTTACTCATAAATTGTAATTTTTTTTTATTAATCTTTAAGTTTACTAGATATTTATGTACTATACAAACAGCTAAATAAGCAAAAAAAAGTTTGTGTTATTTAAAACTGATCAGTTCCGTAACAATAAAAGTGAACTTGGCCTTGTCTCGTCAGCAAAACGTTGAACCATTAAAAAAGTAATTCAATGACTTATTTAATATACCAGTGGGAAAGAAAATAATTAATTAGGTGATTTTTTTCTATTTTATCTTTTGCTCTTTTTTAAATTTATTGGATAGTTTAAAAACAAAAAAATATCTCTTACATAAAAAGAGAATCATTTTTTTTATATTTATACTTAAAAATTAACCTAATATTCCACTTCTTCTTATACTAGCCTTTATAAAAAAAATTGCGTCCACCTTGCCTGCCTGTCCATGTCTTTGATGGTGCGTTCCATTGGCCATTTGTCCCGTACTTCTCCACGTACCATTGTCTGCCTTTCATTCCCATTTTCTTCTTCTACATCAGGTTACTGCAACTTCATGCCAATTTCCCCATATCCTGAGCTTTCTCAGGGCCGCTTAACTGTCTTGTACCCCACCATTCAAGACCATACTTCAGAGCTCTTCCCCATACTAGAGCTGCGGCTTCCAGTGCTAATTCAGCCTCATGCTGCTTCTGAACTCCGTCTTCACGACGTACCATACAACTTCGACACAAATAAATATATTTCCATATTCTTCTTTATCACTTCTGGCTAACACCATTTAGCCATATTTGAAAACTGAAGATATACCTTATCTTCCTTTTCTTGTAGCTACGCTGCTACCTCCTTGCAGCTACGCTACGCAACATATTTTTCCCCATCTTCGTCCTTTCACACACATTTCTTCTCCGGGAACGGGACGCCTTTACCATATATATGGTATTTTCTTCCACAAATAAACTGAGGGGTAGGAAGGGCGTACCATAAGCGACTTTTCCTATCGCTTCACAAAGGACACTGGAACTGGGGCGGGCACAGCTTACCATAACCGACGTTTCACAAAGGTCACTGGGAACAGGGGCGCCTCCACCATATGTGACGTGGAAATTTTGAAATACTACTTGACGTCACTTGGGCCAATGTACCATATGGAACTATCTTCTTGGGACCATGAGACCGGTGGACCATCACAACTAACTTTGCATTAAAAACCAACTTAACTTATTGAACTAATTAAATTTAGTACGGGCATATCCCTAGGGATAGCCCGTACGGGGCTTAACTCAAACTTTAACTCTTTACTTGACTTTTGCTAACTACTTCTCTGATAAAACAATCAATCAATCCCCGTCTTAAAATTTTGTTCTCCTTTAAATATTAAATTTTTTAGTATTTGTTTTACATTTCTAGGTAACTCGCTTGTTTAATGTTTTTGTTTTATTATTATAAGAGTAACCTAGAAAATTGTTTGATTTCTACTTTTAAACCTTGACAATTCACGTATTGTTTTATGTACCAAATTTCCCAATGTTAAAGTAACCCAATTAAAATTTAAATTTCCCAAAAATGTATATTTTTAAAATTCCCAAAATGTATACTTTTTTATACTAGGTGTTCACAATACCATTTTTGCCAAATCAATTTAGTTTTTTTTTATCTTGGGACAAACCACGAAGGCTTAAAGCCTAAATACTAACGTACCGTGGGTGTCTTAAGCGAGATAAGAGGGAGTTTGTTGACACGGGACTTAAATACTTGAAGATTTGGAGGGGAAGGGAAGACCTCCGCGGGCAGCAGGTTCCACAATCTAGAAACTCTAGGGAAATCCAAGCTTTTTGAAGCTGCCGTGGCTATAGATACAATGTGTTTATGCCAGTTAAGGTTACTTTCAAATGTGACGCCCACAAGATTGAAGGTGTCTTTGCTCTGTAAAACTTGGCCGCTCATAAGTAAAGGACGAGTATTTGATGACTCTTTTCGCGACAAGGAACATGATTGTGTTTTGAATGAGATAAAGTGGACGAGATTTATGGCGCCCCAATCCAATATTAAATTAAGATCCTGCGAAAGAGATATCTGCATCGCGTTGCGTTTGTTTTCCAAATCAGGTTTAGTGATGGGTTTAGGAACCTCAAAACTGGAGTGAAGGGTACTATCGTCGGCGAAACTATGACTGGAATTAGTTGTGGACGAGAGAAGGTCGTTGATGTGAAGAAGAAACAATGTTGGTGCCAGAACTGGGCCCTGAGGCACTCCAGCATTAACTTAGCGAAAGCTTGAAGAATGGCCGTCCACAATAACTGATATACGTCGATCAGATAGATAACTAGAGAGCCAAGTACAGAGTTTAGTTGAAAGATCATAGGAGGGAGTTTATTAAGAAGTGCTGCATGCCAGACCTGGTCAAAAGCTTTGGATATATCAAGACCAACGATCTGGGATTCACCTAGAAACTCAAGAGACTTATTCCAGCAGTGTGATACGAAGGAAAGAAGATCTGCTGTAGATCTTTTGTGGCGAAATCCATACTGCCTGTCGTGCAAAATTTTGTGTTTTTCTAAATACTTAAGAATTTGTGAATTAATTAATTTTTCATTACTTCCATTACTTAATTAGTTTAATTTTTGTACAAAACAACGCAATATAAAATCAAAATTTAATTTGAAATAATAAAGAAAAATCATAAGGTATACTAATTTATATCTTATTGTATAAACTCAACATAAATAGCTATAAAAAATGAATAAACTCACAGTACCTACCAGGAAATATTTGTAAAACGGTTAGTTTTAATTTATTAAGCAAATTAGAACTACACAATTTTATTTGAAATTTCAGTCGAACTTCAGACATTTTCTGCAGCTGGCGTAAGTCCAAAGTTACACACAATTAAAGCGAAATCCTCATGACCCAGTTTTCCTGGGAACAGAATCAAAACCCCATTATAAAAGCTGATTTACTTATAAGGAAAAATATTTAGCAAATATACGCCAAAATAAATTTTGTTTGAGAAAGAATTGTAAATGCGTTGCTACTGTATGTATAAAAAAAAGAAAATAAAGTCCTAATCTAAATATTTGTTTAGAAAAAAATCTGATGAAACTTATTTTAAATCCACAGGGTGAGTCTTTTTTTTATCTTTGGACAAATCACGAAGGCTTAAAGCCTAAATACTAACGTACTGTGGGTGTCTTAAGCGAGGTAAGAGGAAGTTTGTTGACATGGGACTTAAATACTTGAAGATGTGGGGGAAGGAAAGACCTCCGCAGGCAGCAGGTTTCACAATCTAGAAACTCTGGGGATAAAAGAACGAACAAAGTGGGAAGTTCGGGGCCTGTCCAGTTGGACCGTATAGGGATGCATACGCGCGGAACCACGCTTTTCTCTGTTGGGAACTGTGAGTGGAGGAACTGTACTGGACAATTCTTCAGAGCAAAAGCCATGGAAGTACCTATAAAAAGCGATAAGTCCCCCACAGCCCGACGATGGGCAAGAAAGGGAAGCCTTTCTGTAAGTGAAGGATCATTAATGAGACGAATAGCTCTACTTGGAATAGAATTAAGAATGCTTAGGGTTGTGGGGGACGCCATGCCCCAGATATGGAGAACAATATTCCAAGGGAGGTCGGATTTGGGACACATATAAAGTGTATAAATTAGAAGCGGAAAAATAATTTTTGGCTCGAAAGAGAAATCCAAGCTTTTTTGAAGCTGCCGTGGCTATAGATACAATGTGTTTATGCCAATTAAGGTTACTTTCAAATGTGACGCCCACAAGATTGAAGGTATCTTTGCTCTGTAAAACTTGGCCGCTCATAAGTAGAGGATGAGTATTTGATGACTCTTTTCGCGACAAGGAACATGATTGTGTTTTGGATGCATTAAAATGGACGAGATTTTTGGCGCCCCAATCCAATATTAAATTAAGATCCTGCGAAAGAGATATCTGCATCGCTCTGCGTTTGTTTCCAAGTCAGGTTTAGTAATGGGTTTAGGAACCTGAAAACTAGTGTAGGGTACTATCGTTGGCGAAACTATGAATGGAATTAGTTGTGGACGAGAGAAGGTCGTTGATGTGAAGAAGAAACAATGTTGGTGAAAGAACTGAGCCCTGAGGGACTCCAGCATTTACTTGGTTAAAGCTTGAAGAATGGCCGTCCACAATAACTGATATACGTCGATCAGATAAATAACTAGAGAGTCAAGTACAGAGTTTAGTTGAAAGACCATAGTAGGGAAGTTTATTAAGAAGTGCGGCATGCCAGACCTGGTCAAAAGCTTTGGATATATCAAGAGCAACGATTTGGGACTCACCTAGAAACTCAAGAGACTTATTCCAACAGTGTGATACGAAGGAAAAAAGATCTGCTGTAGATCTTTTGTGGCGAAATCCATACTGCCTGTCATGCAAAATTTTGTGTTTTTCTAAGTACTTAAGAATTTGTGAATTAATTAATTTTTTCCATTACTTTACAAAGAACTGAGAGAATTGAAATTGGTCTATAGTTAGAGGAAAAAGATTTAGATCCTTTCTTGGGAATAGGTTGAACACGTGCAGTTTTCCAGCTCTCCGGAAAGATACCTGTGTCGTAAGAAATTCGAAAGAGCCGAGTTAAGATTGGTGCAAGTTCTGGAGCACATTTTTTATTTTTTTTATAATTTTTAGAATTTAATTTTAATTTATTATTATTTTTATATTTTATATTTTTTATAAAGTATTATAAGTAAATATCTTTTGTTTTAAAAAGGGCAGTATCTTCCAATTGTCACTTTTACCACTTTCCCACTAAAATATTCCTCAAGTAAAAATACCCATTTTGGTGTTGTTATTAACATTTGACCTTTTTCTAAAGTTAATAGTTCCTTAAATTTGGGCCATTTACATTTAATATCCGTTTTCTCCTTATAAAGGTACTTGGGAAAATGTTCAATTTCTTGATGCAAATATTATGTTTCCTGTTAAATATTTTAAATTGTAAGAATAGCTGCTTCACTGCATTTTTAGTATAATGGATTATTTATTTTCTTTAAAAGATTTTTCTTGATAAGCACAATTTGGTAATACTGTTATGTAAACCTAAATAATACTTTATACCCTTTTTTTATCGTTAGACAAACCACGAAGGCTAAAAGCCTAAATACTAACGTACCGTGGGGTTCCACATTTTAGAAACTTTAGGGATAAAAAAACCAAAAAAGTGGGAAGTTCGGGGCCTATCCAGTTTGGCCGTATGGGGATGTATACGTGTGGCACCACGAGTTTCTCTGTTAGAAACTGTATGTGGAGGCTACTTTTGTGCGAAGGAATAACTTAAATAAAAGTATTTCAGTTTTAACTCGTAGTGTGGTTATTTCACTGTCTTAAAAAATACAGGGTGGCCGATATGTAACTGACTGGTTTGATTCCTGAATATTTGGGAAATGAAATAAAATATGTTAATTTTTTTCATTTTAATCTTTTATTGAAACTTAGAAATTATGTATGAAAAATAATATCAGACAAATGTCCGCCTCTAGAAGCCGCGGAAACCTGAGCCCTCTTGACTACATTTTCCATCACTTTTTGGTAGGTTTCAGGAGGAATATTTTTAATGGCTTCTGTAATATTGTTCTTCAGCTGATCTGCAGTATTTGGTTTGTTGGCATAAACCTTATTTTTCAAAAATCCCCATAAAAAGAAGTCAGGAGCCGTTAAATCCGGTGAGCTTGGTGCAGGGCCGTATTAAGGGTATGAGGCGCCCTAGGCTAGAATTCCCAGAGCGCCTATTTTCGTACAAAGAAAAAAAAATTTGAAGAGCAAAAAAAAAGGTCATTCTTTCCTTTTCGCCTTTATTATTTTATTTATATCCCCGCAGAAAGATTAGTTCTAATCCCCATCCTACCTAAACTTTTTTAGAAATTTCCCTGTGTAGCGCCTATTACTCCCCTATCTAGCGCCCATTTTTTCATGGCGCCCTAGGCTGTAGCCTAGTCAGCCTAATGGATAATACGGCACTGCCTTGGTGGCCAGCTGACATCACCAAATCGAGAAATTAAACGTCCCGGAAATACTGTTCGTAAAAGATTCATTGTTTCCCTAGCTGTGTGACAAGTTGCTCCGTCCTGCTGGAACCACATGTTTTGCAGGTTAAATTGTGGGATTTGAGGAGCCAGAAAGTTTTGCAGCATTTCACGGTATCGCTCGCCAGTGACAGTAAAAGAATTACCTGCATTGTCTTCAAAGAAGTAAGGTCCAATGACACCTCCATACCAAACACCGCACCAAACTGTGACTCGACGAGGATGTAGTGGTCGTTGATGGATGACACGAGGGTTCTCTAATGCCCAGATACGACAATTCTGCTTATTAACAAATCCGTTCATATCGAAGTGGGCTTCATCGCTCATCATTTGTCGGTAAAAATCGTAATTTTGGGTATTAAGCTGCAATATTGCATAACTGTATTGTCGGCGACTTTCATGGTCTCTAGGCTGTAGTTCTTGGGTTAACTAAATTTTGTATGGCCGCAAATGCAGGTCTTTATGTAAAATAGTGCCTAATGATGTGCAACGAATACCCAGTTCTTGAGAACGATGTCTGGTAGATGTCTCAGGGCGCTCCACTACACTTTTACGAACTCTCTCGATATTTTCCGGAGTACGAACAGTTCGAACACGGCCCGACCTTGGCAAGTCTTTAACCTCACCTGTTTGTTCAAATTTGCGCACCAACTGGCGAATGGTGTTGACACTCCGACCGAAATCTCGTCGTAGATTCCGAATAGTTACAACAATCGACTCATTATTTAAGTAAAACGTTTTAACAATAAGGACGCGTTGTGGGATCGTGTAGCGCTCCATGATGAATTGTACACATGTGCTTTAAACAACTACTACGGCGCCACCTACTGATATGCCTGTATCAAAAATGGCGCGCAATTCAAATCAGTCAGTTATATATTGGCCACCCTGTATCAAATATTTAAAAAAATATATTAAAAAACAGTAAAAATGTAATCTCATATACTTTTAAATTTATAATTTTTTTATCGATATCGACCATGATGTAACTGGTTTATTATTCTCATAAATTTTTAAGTAGAGGCTGCTTTGAAGTTTAAATTTATTTGAACCTCGATTTTAGCGTGTCTGTAAAAATATTTACCGATGAAAGTCAACTGAATAGTGAGCAGCTTTTTAATTGGAACATTATTTATTCTTTCCATATATGCGATTATTTGCCTTTGCCCAATACCTCGACCAAAAACAAATCTGCATTGTGTGTATAAATACTAAATTATATTTTAAAACACCTGTAGTAAGTACGACAATTTTTTTATCTTTGGACAATCCACGAAGGCTGAAAGCCTAAATACTAACGTACCGTGGGTGTCTTAAGCAGGGTAAGGGAAGTTTGTTAACACAGTACTTAAAAACTTGAAGATTTGGGAGGGAAGGAAAGACCTCAGCTGATAGATCTCCCACAGCTCGACGATGGGCAAGAGAAGGAAGTCTTTGAGTAAGTAAAGGATCATTAATAAGACGAACAGCCCTTCTTTGAATGGCATCAAGAATGCTGAGGGTTGTAGGGGATGCCATTTCCCAGACATGAGAACAATATTCCAGAGAGGGTCGAATTTGGGACACATACAAAGTGTATAAATTGGAAGGAGAAAAATACTTTTGGCTCGGAAAAGAAATCCAAGCTTTTTGAAGCTGCGGTGGCTATAGATACAATGTGTTTATGCCAGTTAAGGGTATTCTCAAATGTGAAGCCCACAAGGTTAAATGTGTCCCCGCTCTGCAAAACCTGGCCACAAATTATTGCAATAAAAAATATTTTTAAATTCGGTAAAATGTTTATGGTTTTTGCTAAAACCTCAAAGCAGCAAATTTTAAATAAGAAAATTTATAAACAGTTTAGAAGGGCCTCGTAAATATTTCATTTTATGTAAACTATTTTTATAAGTTAAAATTGTTGCTTTTTAATTATACTTTTTTATTTGCAATTTGTCAGAAATGATTATTCTTCATAAAAGTTGGTGCATGATCTTAAGCTCTATAAGCAGTAGTTTTATTTAAAGCGCTATGGTATACAGGGTAGGTCAAAAAGATTAAAAACTGCTTAGGAGTAAAGTACCATTATTTCTAAAAATAAATATCAAATAGAAAAGAAAAAAATTACTACTAACATTTTTTTCTTACTTTTAGGACTTTAGGTTATGCATTTACAATTTTCACATTTTTATATTTTTTCTCAAAAATATGAGGAAAAAATGTAATTTTTACTTAATTTTACATATGATGTTCAGTTTCATTAACTCGTTTTACCAATTTTACCACACCCAGCACCCCTTTTCACTCCCCGGTCCCGTAAGTTTCTTTACTGATATTTTTAAAAAACAGAATATTTTGGATATGCGCCAATTACGTTTTATTTAGAAGAGTGTCTAAAATATTTAAGTATCAATAATTTTTAAAAACCCTTAAAATAGCAGAAAACCGTATAAAACTATTACCGTTATTACCTAACCAAACCATACAATTTTTATTAGGTGAGGGCCATTTTACATTCCAAAATTATAAAAGTTATATAATGCTTCTAGGTAGGTGATTTTTGATGTAAAAATATTGTCAAAACAGTATAATGTAGCAGTGAGAAAAAGTACATATCACACTAGTGTTACAAAGTAAAAATCACCCTAGTGTTGCAAAGTTCTCAATTGTTTTTTTATTTTTCTGTAAAGACAAACTTTAATTTTCTTTTTGTGAAAAATTTGTGGTCGTAGGAAAAATAGTGTACAGTACTCGTGTGAAAATGACTTTCCTACACTCGTGGGTTTGTCGACAATATTCCCACTCGTGTGAAATTAGTCATTTACCACACTTGTAATGTAATATACTATTAATATTGAGTTTAAACAATCTAGCTATAGGATTTTTAATAATGCGTGCAATTTGACACATGGGCGATGTAAAGAAAAGAGACGATCTAACTAAATACCGGCATGTAATCATGGGTGACTAACAGCGCTTGTTTTATTATTCCGTTTCTGGCCGATATACCAAAACCCATTGCTCATGCAGTATGGGAGATTTCTAAACTGTGACCAACGTTAACGCGGAAGGTCTGATTTCCCAAAGGTATTTGTTTGAAATGCAAATGTATTTCTCATTAGGATAAATTGCCTTTGGATAATACGCAATAAGGGGTTAAAATGAAACAATTTATATTCATGGAGCATAGAAAACTTGCAACAAATTTAAGAGGTAATCTAGGTATAAAAATTAAATAATTATAAAAGAAGATTTTAAAAAAATTGAAAAATGTTTATACAGGGTGGTTCTTAAAGTGGTAAAAAAATTTAGGGGCGTATTCCGGAGCTATTTTTAAGAGTTCTTTTAAACAATGGGTTCTCAGATTTTTCATTTCTCGGATACAGGGTGTTAAACTATTTAAAGAATCTAAAAATTTCTAAAACAATTTTTTTCGTAAAATTGGTGAGACTAGACATAATAGTAATTTATGTAACAAGTGCATAAAGTGATACTTTTTTTACGAATGGGAAGTTTGACAACACGAGGCGTTAGGCGAGTGCGGCAATTCCATAAGTAAAAAAAGACACATTATGCATGTGATACATACTATATTTTTTCTACAATCTTAGAAAAAATCCTAAATTACAATTTTTTATACAGGGTGATTTAAAAATCGATTACGAAACTTAAGGAGGTGATTCTACTTGACAAAATAAGGGTAGAGCTTTATATAATTTTTTTCAAAATGTCATTTATTTTCGAGTTACAAGCCGTCAAAGTTCAATTTTTATTTTGGTTTTTTCGCCATATTGCATTTATTTTTTAATCAATCCACTTGATATTTAGCATACAAATCGAGCTTTGAACATTCTAAAATTTTAAGACAAAAGTACTTTTTTAAATACCGTCAGAGGGCACTTTACCCAAAATTTAAAATTTGGATGCTATAGCTTATGGGTCCATAACTCCAACAGCGTGATGAACAACAAAAACTGTGGATTCCTCCTTTCACCACGTCGCCTTCTAACCCTGGCTCGACCATCGTGCATGCCTAAACAAAATCGAGACTCGTCACTAAAGACAATACTGTTCCATTCCTGATCCCAGAGTGACCGTTGTCTGCACCACTCAAGGCGATTACGTCGGTGTTCTCGAGTTAAAGAAAGGACCCAGTGTGGCTGGTATGAAAACAGGCGAAAACTTCTCATTCGTCGGTAAACACTTCGCATGCCAATAGGTCTTCCGTGTTCTGCAAACCATTCTTTTGCAATGGACCTGGTAGTGGAGAAACGGTCCCTTAAGGCCAATAATCTTAGGCGGCGATCTTCACGGTCTGTTGTTCTACGGTGGCGTCCAGTGCCCCTTGCTCTTTGCGTACGGCCTTCTTGAAGCCATGCCTGACAACACCTAACCACAGTGTCTACACTTCTTTGCACTCTAACTGCAATTTCCCGAAAAGAAAGTCCAGCTTCCCGAAGTCCCACTATACGGCCCCTATCAAACTCACTAAGTTGACGAAATCGTACAGGTCTTCGTACTCTAGGCATCGTAACCAATCGTAAAGAATGTCAACAACCAAAATCCGCCAAATTTGGATCTTTACTGCGGCTGCAATATTCATTTTTAGATCGTTAGTGAATTTAAAAAAATAGTATAAAAATCGGAATGTCCAACTGATAAGACTGAAAATTTTATCCATTGTTATTTACAATAGGATAAATAAATTCACTAAATTTCATTAAAATAAAACCATTTAAACTGGGTGTTCGGATTTCTATGACACTAAGTATATATTTTTAAGACACTTCAAATATTAACTATTTAAACTTTTGCCCAGTGGGTTAAATGTCCCCGAGTCCGACGCTGACTATAACA
This sequence comes from Listronotus bonariensis, assembly GCA_014170235.1. Classification (NCBI taxonomy): domain Eukaryota; kingdom Metazoa; phylum Arthropoda; class Insecta; order Coleoptera; family Curculionidae; genus Listronotus; species Listronotus bonariensis. The sequence goes on from JACEGR010005547.1 coordinate 53,426, forward strand.
GATGTGATCAGTATTTTCTTTTTTATTTTACTGTCATGTTAATTTTTGCAAAACATAATTAAATATTATATTAAAGCTTTTTAAGCTGTATTAATTCAATGCTTAAATAATAATTTTGTCACTCCAAAAAAATTTGGCATTTTAGTAAAACCCAACCGACAAAAAGATATAAGGACAGCGTAATTAATTACCATGCCATGAAAGTGATTATCACCATGCAGTGTAGCGAAAAACGTGTTCATAATAGGTTTTAATTAAGGGATCCGTGTCTGGAAAATTAAATTTTGGCACAACAACTGGTCTTTTATCGAAGCATAATGTTAACCCAGTTAAAACTCGGGGACCTTTCGTTATCTTTATTCGGTTTATCTTTTTGCTAAACTTCGGTTTTATTACCTACGTTTGTAGAGATAAATTTTAATAATTTTTAATACTTTTATTTGTATGTGTCCAATTCCAACGGTTACCCCAGTTCCTCACAAAATGCCCGATATTATTTTTAAAGTAAAACACATTAAGCGTGTCCTGGCATACCAGCAATCGTTTAAAAAAAATGTGCTCCAGAACTTGCCCTAATCTTAACTCGGCTCTTTCGAATTTCTTACGACACAGGTATCTTTCCGGAGAGCTGGAAAGCTGCACGTGTTCAACCTATTCCCAAGAAAGGATCTAAATCGCTTCCATCTAACTATAGACCAATTTCAATTCTCTCAGTTCTCTGTAAAGTAATGGAAAAATTAATTAATTCACAAATTCTTAAGTACTTAGAAAAACACAAAATTTTACACGACAGGCAGTATGGATTTCGCCACAAAAGATCTACAGCAGATCTTCTTTCCTTCATATAACACTGTTGGAATAAGTCTCTTGAGTTTCTAGGTGAGTCCCAGATCGTTGCTCTTGATATATCCAAAGCTTTTGACCAGGTCTGGCATGCCGCACTTCTTAATAAACTTCCTCCTATGGTCTTTCAACTAAACTCTGTACTTGGCTCTCTAGTTATCTATCTGATCGACGTATATCAGTTATTGTGAACGGCCATTCTTCAAGCTTTCACCAACTAAATGCTGAAGTCCCTCAGGGCTCAGTTCTGGCACCAACATTGTTTCTTCTTCACATCAACGACCTTCTCTCGTCCACAACTAATTCCATTTATAGTTTTGCCGACGATAGTACCCTTTACTCCAGTTTTCAGGTTCCTAAACCCATCACTAAACCTTACTTGGAAAATAAACGCAGAGCGATGCAGATATCTCTTTTGAGGGATCTTAATTTAATATTGGATTGAGGCGCTAAAAATCTCGTCCATTTTAATGCATCCAAAACACAATCATGTTCCTTGTCGCGAAAAGAGTCATCAAATACTCATCCTCTACTTATGAGCGGTCAAGTTTTACAGAGCAAAGACACCTTCAATCTTGTGGGCGTCACATTTGAAAGTAACCTTAACTGGCATAAACGCATTGTATCTATAGCCACGGCAGCTTCAAAAAGCTTGGATTTCTCTTTCGAGCCAAAAAGTATTTTTCCCTTCTAATTTATACACTTTATATGTGTCCGAAATCGGACCTCCCTTGGAATATTGTTCTCATATCTGGGGCATGGCGTCCCCCACAACCCTAAGAATTCTTGATTCTATTCAAAGAAGAGCTATTCATCTCATTAATGATACTTCACTTACAGAAAGGCTTCCTTCTCTTGCACATCGTCGGGCTGTGGGGGATTTATCGCTTTTTATAGGTACTTCCATTACTTCTGCTCTGAAGAATTGTCCAGTATAGTTCCTCCACTTACGGTTCCCAACAGAGAAACTCGTGGTTCCGCGCGTATGCATCCCTATACGGTCCAACTGGACAGGCCCCGAACTTCTCACTTTGTTCGTTCTTTTATCCCTAGAGTTTCTAGACTGTGGAACCTGCTGCCCGCGAAGGTCTTTCCTTCCCCCAAATCTTCAAGTATTTAAGTCCCGTGTCAACAAACTCCCTCTTAGCTCGCTTAAGACACCCACGGTACGTTAGTATTTAGGCTTTTAGCCTTCGTGGTTTGTCCAAAGATAAAAAAAATATGGAATCGGTTAGAAATAGCAGGATGTAGCCTTGTAACGAAACAGCAAGAAAAAAGGTAAAAAATAGGTCTTTTAATCAATTTTTCGACTTTTTAAGAGACCTTTATATTCGGCCAAAAAAAAAAAAAAATGTTACGAAAGGATAATTAATCATTTTTGCTCAATATTTTTATAAATAGATTAGCATTAAAAAATATAAAATTTTAAAAATTGTTAAGCATTTAGAATATAAACTTTAAACAATTAGGTTTTTATTTATATACAGTATGCTCCAAGATGGGTTTTATTAGAGGACAAATGGACCAATAATAGTGAAAGTAAGATATTTTGAGATAATAAGCAGATACTTCACACAAAAATAAAGTTTTTAAAATGACAAAATAGAGACATTTTGCACCCTTTATTTTGCAATTCCGTTGTGGTTAACGTTATTCTGAGACTGCGCAGTAACGCAAACATGATCCGTTATCGTTATTAACCATACCGGACTCCTTTAATTACGGATGAATACCGAAGAGCTTATCGTTATCGTTATTGTTAATCTGCGTGGTTGCCAGATTGTAGAAATTTTAATATCAATTATTTAAAAGGTTAAAATTTTAATGCCGTATTATTTAAAATATCATTTATACATGGGCTCTAATTAGCGAAAAATCTATAGCAGTAATAAAAATCAAATAGTGTTTAGAAATTAAAACGGATATTCTAAATCAGTAATTAATTTAGATGTTACGATCTGGCTTTTTATTCTACTACCAAACCTAACCTTACTTTTTGTGTTTTGCTTATACTGTATTGTTTGCATCTACTTTAAAAAACGAAATCAACAGAAGTGTTTACATATATTTAAATATGGATTTATATCTTATGAAGAATAAAAGTAAATACTGATTTTTCGTTAACTTTCAAATCGCTGAAACACAGGCAAAAATAAGGTTATGTGTCGAAAGCGTAGACGCAAGATAAATTTCTTAAAAGAGGTTGCAAAATCTCTGTCTAAAACTGCTGCCGTAATCGTTATGTTTAATAACGATAACCATAAGGAGGCCAAAAACGTCTGTTATTTTAAGAGGTGTAAAATGTCTCTAATGGCGAAAATATCTTTAATATAAAATTTAGATATTGGTTAAATAAGAACAAATTTTTATTATTATTATTTTTTTTTAAATAATTTAAATTATACATAAAAATTTGGTTTTGTTTTATCTCTTTTATGTTTATAAAATAATAAAATAAAAAAGCAAATTCCTGTATTCAAATTTTTGCTTTGATTTCAACCAAATGTTTTTTTATAATGTATTTTGTATTCAAGGGTTTATGTTATTTTTAAATTAGGATATACTAAATAAATGTAGATATATTTTGTTTAGTAATTTGGTGTTAAAAACCAAATATAAATCTATTTTTACGATTTATTTTTAAAAATAAACAATATTATGTTTATTATAAATATTTTTTTTATCTTTGGACAAACCACGAAGGCTAAAAGCCTAAATACTAACGTACTGTGGGTGTCTTAAGCGAGGTAAGAGGGAGTTTGTTGACACGGGACTTAAATACTTGAAGATTTGGGTGGGAAGGAAAGACCTCCGCTGGCAGCAGGTTTCACAGTCTAGAAACTCTAGGGATAAAAGAACGAACAAAGTGAGAAGTTCGGGGCCTGTCCAGAGTTTCTCTGTTGGGAACAGTGAGTGGAGGAACTATACTGGACAATTCTCCAGAGCAGAAGCCATGGAAGTACCTATAAAAAGTGATAAATCCCCCACAGCCCGACGATGGGCAAGAGAGGGAAGCCTTTCTGTAAGTGAAGGATTATTAATGAGACGAATAGCTCTTCTTTAATTAGAATCAAGAATGCTTAGGGTTGTGGGGGACGCCATGCCCCAGATATGGGAATAATATTCCAAGGGAGGTCGGATTTGAGATACATATAAAGTGTATAAATTAGAAGCGGAAAAATATTTTTTAGCTCGAAAGAGAAATCCAAGCTTTTTTGAAGCTGCCGTGGCTATAGAAACAATGTGTTTATGCCAGTTAAGGTTACTTTCAAATGTGACGCCCACAAGATTGAAGGTTGCTCTGTAAAACTTGGCCGCTCATAAATAGAGGATGAGTATTTGATGGCTCTTTTCGCGACAAGGAACATGATTGAGTTTTGGATGCATTAAAATGGACGAGATTTTTGGCGCCCCAATCCAATATTAAATTAAGATCCTGCGAAAGAGATATCTGCATCGCTCTGCGTTTATTTTCCAAGTCAGGTTTAGTGATGGGCTTAGGAACCTGAAAACTGGAGTGAAGGGTACTATCGTCGGCGAAACTATGAATGGAATTAGTTGTGGACGAGAGAAGGTCGTTGATGTGAAGAAGAAACAATGTTGGTGCCAGAACTGAGCTCTGAGGGACTCCAGCATTTACTTGGTGAAAGCTTGAAGAATGGCCGTCCACAATAACTGATATACGTCGATCAGATAGATAACTAGAGAGCCAAGTACAGAGTTTAGTTGAAAGACCATACGAGGGAAGTTTATTAAGAAGTGCGGCATGCCAGAGCTGGTCAAAAGCTTTGGATATATCAAGAGCAACGATCTGGGACTCACCTAAAAACTCAAGAGACTTATTCCAACAGTGTGATACGAAGGAAAGAAGATCTGCTGTAGATCTTTTGTGGCGAAATCCATACTGCCTGTTATGCAAAATTTTGTGTTTTTCTAAGTACTTAAGAATTTGTGAATTAATTAATTTTTCCATAACTTTACAAAGAACTGAGAGAATTGAAATTGGTCTATAGTTAGATGGAAGGGATTTAGATCCTTTCTTGGGAATAGGTTGAACACGTGCAGCTTTCCAGCTCTCCGGAAAGATACCTGTGTCGTAAGAAATTCGAAAGAGCCGAGTTAAGATTGGTGCAAGTTCTGGAGCACATTTTTTAAAACGATTGCTGGTATGCCATCCAGCCCAGACGATATAAATAATAAAATAAATTAGAACGTTATAATTTTAACGTTTATTATTTTTTAACTTGGGATATTTCGCAATTAAAAGTGCAAATAGCGTAAAATAATAATAATTTTTCAATTAATTTCTGAGGCAGAGAAAACCTTGAAAAATAACAATTTAAATTAAATTTTAATGGGAGAAGCAAGAAATAATATTATTTTTACCTAAACTATGGACTTTGTTTTGCGGCTTTAAACCAATAAAATATTAACTTTATTTATTTTTAATTAAATTTTAATTCGTTATATTTTAAATCCGTAAAAATGTCACTTAATAAATATATTATATTATGCATATTATGCACTGATTTTAAATGATAATAAAACAAAACATGTGTTTTTTTCTCATAGACCACTTGCAGATGAGGTTATCTCATCTCAAGAGAGATTTCTTGGCATATATTTAGATTCAAAATTGTCCTGGGAGGGTCACATGGATTTTCTGGCTACCAAGCTTACAAAGAACATATATGTCATGCGCTCTCTGTCAGCACAGGTGTCAGTTGACATCTTAAAACAAGCTACTATGCTTTATTTGATTCAAATATAAATTATGGTCTCTTATGCTGGGGACATTCTTCCCCCAAGAGCGCATTTTTGGTCTTCAGAGAAGGGCGATTCGTATAATGTTGGGCTTGTGCTTTAGAGATGATGTAAGGGATAAATTTAGGGAGTTGGGTATACTAACAGTTCCTTGTATGTACTTTTCGCAGTGCCTAAAGTATGTCAAGGCAAACCTCAACGGCTATACTGCAAATGCAAATTACCATTCTTACAACACAAGAAACCAGGAAAACCTGCAACCAAAACATCTCAGGTTGCAATCAAGCCGAAACGGTATAAATTATTATGGCATAAAACTATGGCAAAAGTTTTTTTATCTTTGAACAATCCACGAAGGCTGAAAGCCTAAATACTAAGGTACCGTGGGTGTCTTAAGCAGGGTAAGAGGAAGTTTGTTAACACGGGACTTAAAAACTTGAATATTTGGGGGAAGGAAAGACCTCCGCTGGCTGTAGGTTCCACAGTCTAGAAACTCTAGGGATAAAAGAACGAACGAAATGGGAAGTTCGGGGCCTGTCCAATTGAACCGTATAAGGATGCATACGCGCGGCACCACGAGTTTCTCTGTTGGGAGCTGCAAGAGGAGGGACTATACTGGATAATTCGTCGAAGCAGAAGCCGTAAGAGTATCTATAGAAGAGCGATAGATCTCCCACAGCTCGACGATGGGCAAGAGAAGGAAGTCTTTGAGTAAGTAAAGGATCAATAATAAGACGAACAGCCCTTCTTTGAATGGCATCAAGAATGCTGAGGGTTGTAGGGGTGCCATTCCCCAGACATGAGAAGGGTATCAATCATCAATAGTAGTCAATAGTTTTGACATTTATAACAGCCAATAGCAAGCCGAAAATAGAACCTCTCATGCGCATGACGAGTAATCCCGCTGTGTTAAGTTAACCATCAAACCGGTTAAAGTTCGCAAGATATTTGGCTGATAGTATTGATTCAGACACAAAAATGTTACGTAAAAAATGCGTACTGAAACAAAAAAATTATAAATAAATCCATACTTTTAACCAAGCACGTGCTTTTTAACAACAGTAAGCAAGAATAAAATAAAACTTTGACGACCTCTTTCGGTGGCTGAACACAATCACAAGTCGCAGGTGTGTGCCATTTTTAATTGGTGGTGGTAAATTAACTGTTTCTCTCCCCTTGTCCATTCTCTTTGCAAGTTTCCCTCAAACTAAACAACAGTGTTATTTATTCATAGCATAAAGGTATTGCAGGACTTAGGATTACCAACAACCGCTTCAAGTATAACCATTAACTTTGTACAGCAAATTAATTTTGTCGCTGTCTTGTAAAACCCCAACTAGGGCACATGCAAGCATCCCCCGCCGGGTAAAGCGGGTAGGCTTACTAAAGATTAAAAGTCTCCTGTCACCTTTATTAATGTTGTATCAGATTTCTAGGTCCTATTCATTTACAATAATCTGACAGTTGATAAGGCGGTGCCAAGTATACGACCCTGCTTTATATAAACGGCTTATGTTTCCTAAAGAACGGTGCCTTTGATACAAGTTCATGTTTATAAACGGCTTTAGAATTTGATTTTGTCTTTTGGAAATAAGTATATTTATAAACTTTAAAGATATTTTCCATATAGGAAAGTTGGAAATGTTATTATAATACGCGCATTGAAGTTTGTACAGCACAAAGTATCTTAATCACATTAACTTACAACTTATGTACAGTGACGGAATTAAAATCTCGTACACCTAATTTTTCCCAGTGTGATGTTGGCTTTTGTGTACCTGGATCACCTGGAAATATACCTTACTTGACAAATTGTTATCTGTCACACATTTCAAAATTACATTATTTTCCTTTTTTTAATTTTAAAAAATGAATTAAGTAGAGAAGGCGATAGGAATTACTCTATTCGAAGAAGGTGTTTCTCTGGGAAGAATAGCTCAGCAAGTTGGGAAACCAAGAAGCACTATTCAAAGCCCCAAAACTAAATGGAAAAATACAGGATCATTGGAGAGAAGGGCTGGAAGTAGTGGAAGAAAAATTTTAAACGAAAATCAAGATAATGATCTGATAGATTTTTGCAAAACAATCCATTTCAGACAGCTGTTGAAGCACACAACCAAACTAATTTTCCTGGGAGAGTAAGAACGGCAAGCAATCGTATTAGGAACAATTCAGAATTGAAAAGCAGTATAGCTGCTAAAAAGCCATTTTTGACCGATATGAATAAAGAGCAAAGAATGGGGTTTGCACTGGAATATTTACCGCAAGGTATGGATTTTTGGAAAAGGGTAGTATTTGCCGATGAGAAGATTTTTCAATCTTATAGCGGGCAGATTAGAGTGTATAGGCCGCAAAATACACGGTACGAAAAAGATATACCCAACATGTTAAAACAAGTTGAAGATTTTCTGTTAATGTATGGAGGTATATGTCTTTCAGAGGGATAGGCATATGCCACCGTATTCAAAGAAGATTTAATAGTCAAGCTTATATACACAAACTAATTAGTGGAAAAAAATGGTGCGCTTTGAAATATTAAGCCAGTGTTTTTCTTTAATATTAAAATAAAATAAACTATATATTTATTTTGAAGTCATGTATTTTATTAAATATTAATTAAGGGAAAAAAGGTAAAAAGCCAAGTTTACCAAGATATTGAAAATTGACATAAAATGTTAACCTAAGTGTACGAAATTTTATTTCCGTCACTGTACATGTACAGGGTGAGACTCAGCCCGATCAGCCCGAAGATGAACCTATGGTTGTACAAAATGGTCGTTAGATCAATGTTAACCTACAGTTTAATTGCCTGAGGTACAAAAACGCTAAAAAGACGGCAATAAAGCAACTACAAAGTATACAAAGACTAGCTTATCTATGAATTACGGCAAAGAATACCAATGCATAGAACCCCACAAGTGAGATTTCAGCGTACCCTAAAAATTTTTAGTACATACCGTGACCAACAGATGGCGAAAGTATTACGATGTCGCTTTGCTAATACGATTACCATCAGAAATTGATAGCAGTCGCTGACGAGCAGTCGGCTCCATCAGTTAGAGTGAGGATATACGCAAAATTTAATAAAAATAAAATCCCCGATAAATGGACCCAGTATCCATAAGATTATTAAATTTATTATTTCAGAATAGGATATATCGATGCGTTTTTACAAAACATCGTAAGCGACATTCGCCAATTTTACGGGAAACGATTTTTCTTCCCATCGCGTTATTTTTAAAGAAAAACCGAAATCTGAATGTTTTAATTTTAAATTTCTTCTTAATTTGAATTACAAAACAAACATATTTAATATTTAATGTCAAAATTTTCACAATCTCCTAAAAAAAGCTAAAAATTTTAAAATTCTAAACTTAAATAATAGTTAATTTTTAAATTTTTTATTTTTATTTAATTTATCTTGAAAACGTCGATTTTTAGTTCTCTATTTACTTGCTTTATTTTTTTTTTGGTCCTTTGGTAATTTATTTTTGGCGTGTACCCAAACAGTTACCATTAATTAAATGAACCGCCGAACCCATATAGAACATATCTTCATCTGAAATAAAGCCAATTAAAAAAAAAAAAAAAACGTTTCCCGTAAAACTGACGAATGTCGCTTACGATGTTTTGTCAAAACCCCATCGATATATCCTATTCTGAAATCATAAATTTAATAATCTTATGGATACTACCATTTATTGGGGATTTTATTTTTATTAAATTTTGCGTATATCCTCACTCTAACTGATCGGGCCGACTGCTCGTCAGCGACTGCTATCAATTTCTGATGGTAATCGTATTAGCAAAGCGACATCGTACTATTTTCGCCATCTGTTTTTCGCGGTAGGTACTAAAATTTTTAGGGTACGCTGAAATCTCACTTGTGGGGTTCTATGGATTGGTATTCTTTGATTACGGGGACCATGAAATTGACACCTACTGCAGCACTGGAAGTGCTGCCTAACCTATCGCCACTTTTATAAGATAGGAAAGGGCCATAGAATGGAGATTTAAAAAGGACCAAGAAGTTAACTCTCTGTGTGTGATGCCTTCGAATAACATGGTATCAAGCTACTGACTCAGCAAATGTTTTTAAAGAATTATCCCGGACAGAAAGAACTGGAAGAACAGGCGCTCCCGTTAAAGTTGACCTAATCTGGTATACTGCGGCTCCAAAAATGATCAAGGATTTGAAGCAGGTATATATGGAGACAAACTAAGGATACCTAAAAGTAAACTTGGGTCTCAAAAAACACCCTACTGTGTTCTAGGCCAAAATTGTAGCCATGGAACAATGTGCTAGATAAGGCAGGCAGCCATCAGGACAATCAGTTTATACAAAATCAGCTCTAAGCTGACGCAGGACTGTAGTTGCTCTGGAAAAGGCGGGTGCGTCCAACAAGCTAACGTTGATAAATTGGAAAAGGAGGCGGCTGGCACAATAATGGTAGGTTCGAGCCCTACTGTGGTATTCCGTCATGCCAAGTAAGGTCATCTATTAGATAATGGATCATGTAGGCGTCCCAAGACTGGTGGATAAGAACACCAGAAAAGCGTTAATCGAAAAAATTTATTAAGACATACTCGCTAGAATGTACGAAAAAGCTTCTGAATTACAACCGGGAGGCGGTAAGAATTATAGTGTGGCAACTAACAGTTCATTGCAAACTAACGGCCGTATTCACCAAGCTCCAACTAATATTTATCAAACTGATAACCTGCCAATGCCAATGTCAAAAAGCAGGCTATCAGTCGGATAAATATTAGTTGCAGCTTGGTGAATACGGCCGTAAATAAACTACCTAGAAACTATGGGCCTGGCAGAAGAAAGCCTATGCGGGTTCTGCCACGTATAGTGCTACTGGGAAGCTTGCAAGGCTGGGTAAGGAAAAACCTAAAGCGGAAAGATTTACCAATGATTAATTTACCATTAAGCTTGTGGAGTCTGATTAAAAAGACAGTTTTGGATAGCTTGCTCTAACTTGTGGACCGAGAACACACAATAAACCTGAGTAGGTTGCAGTTATAGAGAATATACAATCAACCTCCAGGCTAATCTAATTTAAGGCCGCAATCCGAATTATGCTCACAGCGCTCATTGCTTACCAACACGCTGTCGATTCTTGCTTTTTACGCTTACCGTTAGCGTTGTGAAAGCTATGACGTCACATCTGACGTCAGGGCTGACAGTACTTACGGGTCCGATCGTTAGCACCGTGGGCTTTGACGTTTTTTGGCGCCATCTGTTTGAATCGATGTATTGTGTCCATGATTTCAAGCGTTTAAAATAAAATTTATCTATCGTCACTTGCCTCGATTGCGCAAAATGCTTAAAATACAAGCATTTTACCATCTTTTTTAGTTATACCACATATGTTTATAACAGAAAATGCTTTGTTAGGTTATGTTGAACTTGTTAAATTACCTGTCGGAGTAAAATTTTGTATTTATTGGTTTTAAACCGTGCGATCAGTTTTCTCGAAATGTCATTTAAAAATGTTTGGTCCACTTGTCCTCTTGTAATACCTATCCTGGGACACACTGTATATTCTTCACAAAATATAAACCAAACATTAAAATACCAGATATTTGTTTTCTATTTAAATATTTTAACAGGGAGCTCAATTAATCAAAATCATCAAGCGAATATTATTAAACCAGCTATTTGTATTTAGGGGAAAGTGGGGAGGCTTCATACATTTTTTATATTTTTGCTTTGTGGAATGCCGTGTTTTAGGTATATCTTTTTTAATTTATGACACACTAGTAGCTTAACTATTTTATATTGTAGTAGAACCCTAATATTATTGAAAATATACATGCGCGAGTTTCCATAAGACTTTTACAAAAAAGCAAAATGTATGAATGTACCCTATTAGTGGGGTACATTCATACAACCGAAGGGGCACTTTTACATCACTATTAATTCGTTATAGTTATTGTTTATTATTGTTTTATGCCATAATTTATAAAAAAAACACAAATACATTTTTTAACATATAAAAAGAAATAGTAAAATTTAAAATTAAAAATAGGTTTTATCTAAATCTGTTATTGCCTATTTTATCATCGCAATAGTTTCGTGATATGAACATAAGTAACGAATAGTGAACAGAGTATTTTACTTCGTGTCTAACTTCAGATAAACTCAATGTATGTAGGTGCCTCTTGTATGAATCCTTCCCACTTTCCCCTATATTTGGAAACATAATTTGGTATTCAGGAATAGATGTACTGCAACAATGTAATTCATTTCAATTTAAACATTTATTTGCTTCTGACCAAGTCCATGAAAATAAATTTGTTTTATTTATAATGTTTTTATTGGTGAATGTTTTTATAAGAGAAAATATTTTTTACGACCAACATACAAACATTTATTTTAACAAGAAAATTGCGCTATTTTTAGGTCAGGAAAAATAATTTTCCTCCTCGCATGCAAAAAATTAGTTCCGACTTCGCACTTTTGGTTCATTGCTGAATTTTTAACGAAATCCATGATGGTAACCACTTAAACGCTTAACATTAGTTGTAGACTAACTATTTTCTTATTTTTTATTACATACATCCTATAAATCCTAAAAATTCTTTAAAAAATAGAATATTAACTGCAACAACAGAAAGCAAAACTTGATTATGAAATGTCAAATGTTCTAAATTTTGCAACTGCAACGTTGCCAAGTCGCTTAATTTTTGTTTTCAAATTGACATTGATTTTACAATAAATGCTAAAACTTTAGGGTGAGGGTTTTCGATCCATAAGAATAAATTTCGCATCTTTCAATGTTGGAGTTTAAAAACAAGTCTCTATATAAACAGTTTTTTTTTAAATAATAATAAAGAAATGTTTTGTTTTGAAAAATTTGAGATATTGGCTTTTTTTTAGCACAACAACAAATTTATACTGTGATAAAACTTAAAATAAATTTAATATTTTATTTTATTCACTTGTTTCAAACTTTTTAAAAAGCAAAAAAAAGGTCCTCTCACCTATTTTTATTGTTTTCCTTTCATTCTTTAATTTATAAAATTACAAAGAACCTCCTTCCCACGTATAAAGCACAAAAAAAAAAGGTACAAAGTTCTTTCCGGGGTGGCGGTTAGAGGTGCCGTACGGACGTTTTTACCTTCGGGGATCAAGGAAAGATTCACGCTAAATTGACGGCATCTTTCTATTGGAGCTAAGCGCTGTGAACGAAGATTCCTATAGGCTGATGATATCTTGTTTGGTAGTGAACACGAGGTTCTTCTCAAATGGCGGGAAATAGATGGGCGTGCCATGAGAACTGTCAGAAGTGAAAGTGAAGGTTATACGTAACACCAGTAGCAGATCTTGGTTTGACAGCTGACAATTTATGCATTGCATCGATTGTAGAGTTAACTTGTTTTCTTTTTGGAATTTCTGGGAGCTACGAGCTCGATTATCCAGATTTTCCGCCGACGAAGCCCTGGAAAGCATAGTCCGGAAGGGGAGAACTGGTGGATTGGACCTGAAGGGCCCAAAACCAAAAAAAATCAATAGAATAGAACTGTTAATCATTTTTTTTTAGGTTGTTACATAGTGAAAAGTTACATTTTTTCGTAAATTTTATGCCTTTTTTTCTAAAGTGCTTGCTTCTAGCTGGGCACAAATCGAAATTGGGCAATTTCTGTTAATATGGTAAAGATCTTCGAACATTCTGGATCTAGATATTCACTTCTATCAGCTGTTTGACCGTATTACAACACTGTATTTATTTATTTAAATAGCTAATAAGCAAAGGAGATACAAAGTGTTTTCCACATGTGTCCATCTTATTGGCTGTCACTATACCTATTAAAGGTACGCACTACTACTTTCAAGGCAGAATAAAAAGATTTTTAAAATAGTGTCAACAATGTGGATAGCTTTTCCCTTGTAACATGACAAAAGGTCTTAATAACACCTGAATAAGAGTGAAAAAGACAGAAAGGGCTCACTTACACGACCCTAACAAGGGAACAAAGGTTTAGCGGGCAATTTGAAATCCGCACGGGAAAATTAACAGCCGAAGGGTACAAACGAGTAATAGGAAGGCAAAAAACACTGCAAAATTGTTCGTGTGTGACCTACATATGAAAGAAAAGAAGCTTAGAAGGGAAACGATGCTGCCATTTGTTCACTTTTAGAGTAATTACTTAGTGGCCGCTAACACGCTATGTTACTTTTACGTTTTCATAAGACACATGTTTTTTTCTTTATAAACCTATGTAATTGTATTATAAAAATACCTTTGTTTTTGGACAATAGCTCAGGTGGAATAGCAGTATAAAAGGTCATAAAAAAAATGGCCTTACAGCAAACTAACGTATGTCCTAAAAGTTTTGGCACACAATATTTATCGATTTTTTTTTAACGAAGAAATTTATTTCAACATTAACTAGTTATCATAAATTACAACTCAATACTTAACTAAACTATACTATCAAATTATGTGGAGTAGGCCATTCTGCTCTACCAGACACAAATTCTTCGAATGTCTCTCATGAGGTCCTGGACGGAGTTCAATTTCTTTTAATTTCTCGTAAATTCGCCGTCTTAATTGTTATCTGCAAATTTCGCTTTATGTTTGTATCTAACATTGTCAGGGCATTCCGATACGTTGTCCTTATAAAATCCATCGTTTCTCTTCATTTCAGAATTACTCAAAGTGAAATACTTTTCGTTATCTAAAATAATGATTTTTTCATTGGCAAAATGTACCCGCCTCAGTTGACGACAACATCTTGGTATACGAAGAAGCTGCGCTTGAGGGTATTTGGGGCACTTACGTCTCTTTCGATATTTAAGACCATTCCTCCTCAATTCCAACGATATCGTACTCTTAGAAGATCTGTATTGCCTAGCCAGTCTCCTCGTTGACATTCCAATCTGGTTTTTGCTCTTCTCACCAATCTCTCTGACCTCTGTGCGGTAAATGCACGTAGTCTTCCACTTTTTGGGAGATTCAGACATGGTATTCCCTGCTCGCACTCCGCTATTGTTCTATAAATGGTTCTGCGTGAAATGTTTTCATTCTGGAATATTCGACAGATTTCAGCTTTGGGTATCCGCCCAACTAACTTGTAGATACTTTTTCTTATTTCTAATTTATACGACATCTTAAAGCGAAAACTTCAAAATAAATAAATCTCAACTGACAGTAAATAAAGAAAATAAACTTTTTGTTTTCAAAGGCAACTTGATATTATTTTGTTTTTGTTAAAATTAAAGACAATGAGTTTTGTGCCAAAACTTTTAGGACATACGTTATTGGTACAGTTTTATTAAGTGCATCATAACTTTGTAAGAAAAACACTTCTGAATCAAAGTAATGCGTTAGGGGATAAATGGGGGTTCTTTTTAGGAGTAAAAATAGTTTTTTGCAATTTCAAGCTAAATAGTAAATCCTATTAAAAAAGTTAAATATAAAAGTTGTCGATATTAAAAAACCTACAACTTATGTTATAACCATTTTTACCCTAACTAAAAATTTTTGAGGAAAGTAGAAAAAACTGTTTTTCGTTTTTAAATTTTTATCTTTTACAAAAATAGTTCGATTAAGCTGAAATTTGGAGCAGATATACTTTTTATCATTTCTAATTTTTAATTTTTTTCATCAATAAATATTTAGCCATTATTATGACTTACTTAAAAAAAAATAAAATTAACCGCCATTTTGACTTAATTTTTTTATCAAAAATGGTTCACTAAGGGCTTATTTTTTTTGTTAACTTTTAATAAATACTTTATAAATATGTACTTTAATTGAAAAAAAAAATACACAAAATATTGACATTTTTCATTATACTCGTACATTGTGTTACTTTTGTCGAAAAATTAATACTATTTATTAAAATTGTAATTTTGAAGAATTTTTGAATATTTTAAAAAGTTTTGAAACATTTTTAAATGAGAAAGTTGGATTACAGGTATACAGTGTGACCGAGAATTGGTGTTACAAGAGGACAAATAAAACAAAATTTTTAAATTTTAAATCGGCATTTTGGGAAAACTGGTGGCATGATCCAAAACCAAGAAATACAAAATTTTGGAAGCGAACGGAAATTTTAAAAGCATATACTTAAATGGGAGTTCCTCGGTATTCCAATTCGCGATTTGGTGCTTCAAGTTCAGAGAAATATTTTTCTAATTCTTCTGTCTTACAGCTGCTAACAAGCTTGTCTAACAGCTGACGTCATTATAATGGGAATCGTAAAAATAAAAGCGCTTATCGCCAATGACAAATGACATAAACAAATAATAATAATATAACCTAAAATATAGCATCTCCAGTTTTACAACAAAAATGCGCAATATCTTTAATGGCAGGTAAATTAATCCTTTACATGGTTTCCCGCACATACTGATGTTATTGTTATTAGTATACATTTAGTCAATTTTGTTTGACTTTTAACCTCAAATTAGGCTATATTTTCCCCTCCTTGTTTTCTTATCCTGTTAGACAGTGGTTAGACATTTCCCGACGCCGCTAACAACCAAGATCGTTTGACTAGGTAAGGTTGCCTCGTAAGCCTTGCAACATGGCGGACCATACGTCACATATGTATTTTGCTCATTATTTAATGAATATTTTTACAGTGTAGTTTGTGTTTTTTGTCAATATTAAAGAAATTTTAAATACTGTTAATTCCAGTTGTTACACTGAAAGAAAACAGTTAATTAAACTACCTTTCAGTTGCTTCGTTAATAACCATTCTTTTATTTTTAGGTATCATAGCTATTTTTTAATAATTATATTAAATTGATCTTTCGAGAACTATTAAAGTTGTCTTTCTGAAATCAAGGTATTACTGTTAATAAATTTCTGCATAACACTAACTAGTTGGTTTAGTTACAATCCATTTACGTGTTAATAAAATCTTACCAGATTTACTATTATGTTGCGGTTTAATTGTGGTAATTAAGTTTATTATTTGTGTTTATTAAATGCATCAAATAAAGTTTCCATTAATAAAGGCAGAAAAAGACCTTCCTAATACTATTAGATATTCAGGTATTACAAGTGGGCGCATTAGTAACCTTAACTAAAGTCATTTAGCTAGATATGAATCGTTAAAAATCGATATACTTCGGTAGCGCTCGTCAACGGAAAGTCTTCCAAAAGAGGCGTCACGGCGTTGTTGGTATTTCAGTTTTGTGCTTCGTGTGGTTTGGGTAGGGTTTGTTTTCCTTGGCGTATTATTTTTACGGACGCCATTTGACTGATTCCAAAATGGCGCGTGTAAAAATCTTAATTTATTTAAAAACCAAATATTTTATTTCGTTTTTCTATGTTTTTGGTTTGGTTTAGCGTTATGCAGTTTTATAATGGCCTACAAACGTACTTTACAGGAATGGGGCTTTAAACAAAGTGTTATAGAAGCTTTTGAAGGTAAGCATTAAAATAGATTTGCAACTTCTTAATTAATATTGGTAATTATTTATTCTTTTATTTTTTCGATTAAAAAAAATACTCACTTGTTCTAGAGGCAGTTACTGACATAAACCCTTCAAGGGAGCAAGAAAATATCGTTTTTTTATTTATTTATGAATCAACAAACTTTCGAGACCGCGAAGTGAATTGTGTGCTGGGCGAACCTTTTCCTGTTCCGTGGCTGGGCGGGGTAAGCCCATGGTAAAAGACGATGTAAAGTGAATGTCCAGAAATTAAAGCAGGTTCAATAGGTTTTGCGGACACAAGTTTTTAAAATTTTAAATGTTCAGTCATAAATGGCAATTATTTAACAGTTATATTTTTGCAAAACGTGAATATTTCGCTTTTTTATGTGCTATTTGGAATGCCTATTTTATAATAAAATTTCGGAAACTGCTCAAATTTTGTCAAGCAAAACGTAATGAACCCACTTTAATTTCTAGACATTTACTTTACCATGGTTTTACCCCGCCCAGCCACGGAAGAGGAAATGGTTCGCCCAAGTAACCCAATTTTAATCGCAAAAATAAAAGAATAAATAATTACCATTATTAATAAGGAAGTTGCAAATCCTTTTAATGCTTAGTTTTAAAAGCTTTTATAGCACTTTGATTAAAGCCCCATTCCGTTAAAGTACGTTTGTTGGCCATTATTAAACTGCACAAGGCTAAAACAAACCACAAACATAAAAAAACGGAATAAAATATTTGGTTTTTAAAAAATATATATTTTTACTCATTTATCAGTCAAATGGCGTTGGTAAAAATAATAAGCCAAAAAAACCTACCTCATCCACTTATCACACTTATCTCGTAATACATACCTATACATACAAATTTATAGATTTTAATTCCTAGTACTTCTCCATATACTCCCTTGACCATATATATTTTATAAATTTAATTTGCTACAGGAACTAAGAGCTTATTTGCTGAAGCAACTAAAGCCATATACTACAATAACTAAGGCTTATACAGGGTGTCTCGGAAGGTAGAGGTCAAAAATGAGTAGAAGTGATAGATGAGCCAAAATAATGTTAGTACTTCATATAAAAAAATCGATAAATATTGTGTGCCAAAACTTTTAGGACATACGTTAGTTTGCTGTAAGGCCATTTTTTATGACCTTTTATACTGCTATTCCACCTGAGCTATTGTCAAAAACAAAGGTATTTTTATAATACAATTACATAGGTTTATAAAAA